>NQII01006149.1:119943-132695 GCA_002778355.1 Clitarchus hookeri
GAAACGTGCATTTCAGACGGTTTGTTGCAATTTGGGGGGTGTTACTCCACATGATCCGCCACTCTACTTTCCAGCGAACTCTGGCGCGGTTCCTTGCAGTGCGGCAGCCCACTTACACATACGTCATTCTGAAACCCTCATTCGCTTTGGGACGATGCGTTTTGGAATGCAAATAAATTATAAAAAGTAGAAACGTAATATGAAGGCAGCAACGTTACATACCGAACTGAAGTGCTACGGTAACACATTAAGATCGCAATCCGCACGTTGACTTGCATTGTAGGTTCCGCGGACAGGCTGACTGAAGCGGGGACAACCCCCCACAATTTTGAATTTACGTAGCCAATATTCCTCCATAACTCAATTTTCAGGTTCAGTATTTAAAAACAAGGCCCGTCAGAGAACCGGGAACAGCTGAACAGTTATTTCGGAAAGAAAACTTCTTTTCCCCCACGTTATTCGTTTCATATGTGTAATCATAATCAAAGGTTGCCTCATTATCGGATCATTTTTGTTCAATATGAGAAAATGTGGATACAGCTGAGATCATACAAACTTAAAAAATTCTTTTAAGTATTATTCCACCATGCCGTGTCGGCTAAGATTTGTAATATCCGGTCATACAGTTTGACTTCGGATAATTGTAAAAAAAAAAATCCCAGATGGTTGGAACCTTAAGACCCCGGTTGGACCAGCGGCTCACAGAAGGTGGTAATTACACTTACATTGTACCAGGCAGTGGTTTTTCAACCCCGCGCCACTCTGCTGACCTCAATAATTGCCACCTGGGCTGCTGCGGCTTGTTCCACAATGTACTTTGGGCATATTTTTTCTTGTACCGTATTCTTTTTCTAATATGTTTTCCACAGTTTGTCCTTTTGCATTACAAATATACAGAAAAATTTAGTTTTCAAAGCTTCGAAATGCGAGAGATTTAAGGTCGATATTTCTCAAGTTTTTGTATACAAAGTTTGCCAAAACAGATTCTGAAAACACCCGTTTCAGCCTTTCTAACGCAAAAAAAAAAAATGGAGTTGAAATGAGAACTTGAACCGTCTAAACTTCTTTGGGCGAAACTTTTATCAATATCCTTTTCGTGTTTAGACACCAGTACAAAGAATCTAACAGTTTTTGAACCACGTGTTTTATACCAAACCCTTGCAAGCATTCAATGTGCCAGACAGGACCTAACACGCCATGTTGAATTACTGATTTCTTATTTCAGTTGTTTAAGGGCATTTATTTTGAAACCAAAGCTATAGCTCTCTGACAATGTGCATTAAGCTGTATAACAAGAATAAATTCTGAATTTCTGTCAAGTAATTATGGCGAATTAGTGCAGCGTCATTTTTTCCATTATCAGTAGATTCTTGCCATTTCACGATGACCAGATAACGCGTGGATAAGCTTCGGCGACTACATCTGAAGGCATTATTTGTGAACTGTAAATATGATATAATTCAGTTATTTCATTGAAAATAAAGTAATTACAAAAATGCAACATGGCATATGAGAGAGACTTAAGCTAAACGTCAAAACGTGCTAGTTTACCAGATATTCCGTAGGGGGGCCGCGGATAAGATTGAGTTGGTCCGAGGAGCCATGGATTCGAAAGGAGAAAATCACTGATCTTAAGCCCCTGTCACAGTGTCCAATTTTCCCTTCAAACTGCTTCCAATAAGTTTGGTAAAATTTCGATGGCTTTAGTGCCTATCAAAACCTTTGAAGATTGGACCGGTTCTAAAATTTCTTTGATGTTTGATGGGTTCAGCCAATCATAATTGTGGACGACAAAAATGGACGTCACGAAAAAAAAAAAAACCAATTGCTGGGATATTACGAAGATAACTAATATGTGTAGAAGCTGCCTGAGTGTGAATGATATTTTTAATGAATATTGCACATAACATAAAAACTCAGAGGCTTTAAAATTAATTTGAATTTAGTAAAGAAGTGATAATACATTAGAAAATTTGTAACTTTTCCTCCTGTAATGGATTGCATGGAAAAACAACAGCAGTATAGCACTTTAAAACGTTTAAATAAAAATTCAGATTAGATCCTCCCAATAAAAAAATTTGACAGCGTGACATTTTCAAACACATTCAAGATTATCTAACAAAAATTGTTGAAAGAAATACTTTGATGGCCGTATTTCGTCTTCAAATGTTTTTGTAAAATAAATATATCTGAAGGCAAACATTTTGCAGTGTGACAGGGGCTTAAGGGTCCCGCCAGACTGAATAGTTTATCTCCTTTTTCGGCCGAGAAGCGTGGGAGCTATAAGGGTGTGTAACCCTTACAGCTACAAGTGACGCTACAAAAGCGCCATCCCCGCTATGCACAGGGATCTGAACAGGCGTGCAGTGTTCTCGTAGTGCTGCGTGTACATATCGGACTTTTCATTTTATTGATGAAAAGGTTGTATAAAAGTTCAATACAGGCTTCTATTGTAGTCTGACTCGTGTTCTGCTAGTATGTTTTAAGATACTACAGTCTGAAAAAGCAGTTTTTAACTATACTGGACGGATCCAAGATAATATTTACAGCATACGTGGTAACTTTTAAAGAACCATTCCGTCCTTCTCTGGGGTACGTCTTTTGGTAGGCAAACACACTGGAGGCACGCCTAATAGTTTCGTCACAAAAAAAAGAGGATTTCAAATACACTGCAACGCAGTTCAAGCTAATTCCCCGCGCAACAAAGTGACCGGACTTGGAGAATCTCGGCCGACGAAGAATGACGCGGTCTGATGAGGCAAGTCGGAGGGAAATGGTGGGCGTTGATAGGCGTGTCCTGTGAGCAGGGGCTTCCATAACGCAATCCACGTCACGGGACAGTGCGCAGCTGAAGGTCGTCTGTAGCAAGGTATCGTAACTCGTGCTGACATGTGTCTTACGTCGGAAAACCACTTCCACCCTTAGCAGGCATAGCGGGTTCACAAAAAAAAAAACATAGGACAGAGCATAGGACACACATGTAGAATATTGCACACGAAAACCTTATGACTTACTATTGCATACTTGGGTATTATTTCTGGCCAATGATATTTTTACGACGTGTATGTCAGTTGCCAATGTTGGTAAAATATATTTTTATGTTTCTGCTGTCTTGGCACAAGTAAGATGGATTTTAGTGCCAGATCTGGTTTGATATTGAGTTGAAAATGGACACTGACTTAAAAGAGTAGGCATGTTTGAGTGTGTTAAAAATATTTGCTTTTGCGATCGTAAATATGTGGATAACCTTTAAAATTATCTGCTAGCACAATGTCTTTCTTCTAAATTTACACGTTGCGACACTTGTCTGTTTCTGCAACATAACTATATTCCTCTAATTTTCTACTCTGCTCCGATTGGTTGTTGCATTATGCATGATATGTATCAGAAATGAAAAATAACAATTATTTTTATGCACTATGTCAGGAACTCACAAGCACACGGCCGGTTAGGCGCAGTAGTGAATAAAAAGGTTCGAAATCACAGCAGTCAGTTGTAGTGTGCGCGAGCTACGTTCTATGGCTACTGTTATGTTTTCAATTATGAACCCGGCTTTAGGGGCCCGGCGGCGTCAATGAAACCCCTTATTCTCTATTTAGCTCACCTCAGCACTACCCTGACAGCCGGGCACCGCCACTTTATTACCGCCAGCTCGTTAAAGAAACACTTCCAAGAGCCTGGAAGTAAGTCAAGGACACGGTCGAGTTATTATTCCACGAAGGGCATGAGGAGGCGATAAAACTTCAGAGTGCAATTTTTAGAACATTTCCCCGCACGACAGCACGACAAATCTGAAGCACCGGCGCGTATCACCTGCGATGGAAGGATACATAGTTTGAAATGTCGGAACAGGGCCATGGCAACAGCACAACAATCTTCACCGCCGCAGCGCCGCGCGGCCACAGTGCCGTCTGATATGCGACCAGTCAGCATTATGCAACAGCTGGCGGAGTGCAGTCATCTGTACAGATGCTCTTCTTCGTGCGTCAC
Source organism: Clitarchus hookeri (assembly GCA_002778355.1). Taxonomy (NCBI): domain Eukaryota; kingdom Metazoa; phylum Arthropoda; class Insecta; order Phasmatodea; family Phasmatidae; genus Clitarchus; species Clitarchus hookeri. The sequence continues at coordinate 123,934 of NQII01006149.1, forward strand.
CGATACATAACTATACTTCGTGCTCTGCCACTTCGTTAAGGTACATACCTCGAGCGAAAAGCGTTCTCACACCGTTCATCATCATTTACTGAACTTATGGAAATTCAATTACGATAGTTAAATCTTCGGCCCGGTAACAAAGTTGCAAAAAACTCTACAGTGCTTTAATTTTACAACTTCAAGAACTTGAACTTGTAAATTTCTCACACAGACTATAAAAAAAACCAATGGTTTGTTTTGAGGCGAACACGTAGTGCAGTTGTATGTAACTCCATTCTGTGTAGTTTAACAAATAATGCTACATTCGGAATTAAATACGATATTTTCGTAAACGTGAAGATACACTCGGGTATTTGAGATTTTATATTTGTAGCTCGTTAAAGTAAAAAAAACTAAGAACTGAAAAGTTTAAGTTTCAGCATTTATTCCAAACGAATATAAATAAATCAAATACTCACCGCAATGGGTGGCTGATAGCTGCAAGCATAAAACCGCAACGCAGGAGGGGCAACGGAAATTCTAAAACAAGGGTCCGTGCGTGCATAAACTGATTACGTTTTATGGACCAGTACAAGAAAACTTTAATAAAGTTCGAATTAACAGATCACAATACAACAGGATAACACCTTGCTGAGAAGACAATAATATCAAAATTTACGATGATTTGCAAACTCAAAACATGAAAACACTTCTTTGCCTTCTTTCCGAAACTCCCGAACTATCGTAAGTATATTCCAACACCGGAAATGTTAACATAAGTGACTTTAAATTTGATCTTATCATCAACGCCAACGTCACAAAGTACGTCATGTAGTTCCACGTAGTGGTGTACCTACACAAGATTTATCTATGTCGTGATCCCCCCTCCCCAGGCCTTTCCCCACCCGTTTTTCTTAGGAAAGTGTAAGAAAACAGAAGAACCGTATAATTTTACCATATAGCTAGCGGTTAACTGAGTACGTCTGAAAAATGGAAAAATTCCTTTTACCTAAATTAATTATTTTTTTTTAATGAAATTGCATGCTCTCAGTAAAGTTGGTAGCTGTTTAAATAAAAGGGGGTTTCAAACAGGGCATAATATTAAATTTGTAGGCACTAAATTTATTTAATTCAGTTTTTGCTTATTTCGTGCGCATAGAAATTATTCTTCTGGCGAGCCCCCAAACCCCGCTACACCAGTTCTGTGTCCTCCGGCATGCATGTTAGTAACTAAGACGGTAATGGGATGCGTCTTAGGGCAAGCCCTATACGACTTAGGTCGGGTTTATAATGTTTAAGAGGGACACATGCATCGCGGCTACAGCAGGACTGTCTGGAGTCATGGCCGCAGTTGTAGCCATGGACACATCTCGAAAGAAGAAGGTTCTAGATCGAAGGGCACAGCAAAGCGGAGATGGCACTGGGAAAATCTGTGTAACAGTCGCGGAGGATAAACTGGATTAGGGCTGGAGAAAGTAAGCGCATAGAAGAAATAATTGTCGTAGTATATAGTAGCGTCGCTGTAACTTAGGACTTGGGAGCTCTGTCATGTCGGGCCACTTCTCCCCGGGAAAGGAAACAATTGGAAAACCTGTGTTACGGCGGGTGAGAGGGAGTGCCTGCAATTGTTCTGCCCGCCTGCCAGCTATCTGTGGGGGGTGCTTTGCAAGTTGTTCTGTATCTCTCTTTCACTTGGGTAGGCGGAGTCAAGTCCGTTCTTATTGTCTGTCTCATGCAAGTTGGCGAGATTTTGACAGTCAGCGAGTGGCAACTCGACGTATACGAAACAAAGTGCCGTTTACAAAATCCTGTATCAGCTGATGAACGAACGAACAAAAGTAAATATTACGTTGGCTATTCCGAGTGCACTGCCGACGCACATCATACAAGCAGAAAATACGCGATAAGAAAGAGTTCCTACATTAATTAAACACATTTTATTTTTGGGGTCACGAAACTGTGGTTGTTAGTGTTACAAACTGAACTTCGTGAAAAAGTAGTAATGTATAGGTGTTCAAAATGAAATGCACAATACAACGATCCGTATACAAATCAAACACAACTTCAAAACATTTTACAAACGTCGTATCTCTGCTTTCCAATCATGCTTTCCAGACGGGCTTTATATTAATTCCAAAAGCATACAGAAATATTGCATAATATTGTTGAATTATTTTTTCTAATAATTTGACGAATAATATTTCAAATTCGTGTCATTACGAGTCAGTAATAGAAGAACATTCAACTTTTAAATAGACGCTCTCTATTGAGCAATGCAGACGGCTCAAACCTCGCTCTGTCATGCCGTGCGCACCATCTATCGGCTCTTTCCCGAAGCATTACCAGCCAGAGAAGAAAGCTTCCATGCTAACAAATTTACGAACAGATACCAACAGTTTTGTTTTTCCGCGAGCTCTGCATAATTTTTAAAGTAACATCTATTTCGTGTACAGCGATTTTGAGTACTAGTAATTTCTATTCGGCCGGTAATCGTTCGTCTACGTAAATTATACGCCATATTGTTCTCCCGAAAACCTATTTCCTTGTTTCTGTGTTGTTACTATATTGTATTAATAAAACGAAGAAAGTGGGACGTGCACGAATAGTTTTTAAGAAATTCTTACATTACTCCACGCCACATATTTCCAACTAACTGTTTAGTATCAGTAATAGCAGAATTACTGATATGCAATCAATAGTCGTTGGTGAGTTGTTGGCGAATAAAAGTATGTTGTCAATCTAGTTTCCCGAATTACTCAGTTATATTAGCTATGGAGTCCAAAGTGTGATAACAGCTACAATTACCGTCTCACAAATGTTAACCCAAATTTACTGTCTCGGACAAATTAAAAAAGAGTTAGCAAATATTTAATTTTTTGCGTTTTATACGAGTATTTTTACTTTTATAACCTACTAATTTTTTAGACAGATGTCAGTCTATAAATACCTTAAAATTTGTTTAGCATTACAGTACAATGGTAAGTGGATTAGCAGACAGCGTGTTGATAAAAAAATACAGCCTCCACTTGAGGCACCAGCTGATGGCGAAAGGATACATAAACTAAAAGTAAACATTGGCGCTACTTTTGTCGAACTGTCAAAATCTTGCCAAGTTACATGAGAGAGAGAGAGAGAGAGAGAGAGAGAGAGAGGGGAGAGAGAGGGGGGAGAGAGAGGGGGAGATAGAGAGAATATCTCGTGAGCCCGGAACACACGACTGCCACTACTACAAATAATTCATTATTAGAGACAATGTACGATAGCTAGAGGCCTGAAAATTCGCCTNTATAGTAACAAACTTGCGTTTCTTAAAGAGTTTCACTGATCGACGCAGAAATAAAATTATAAAGTCTACAATTTTAACTTTACACGCGGCGGCAGGATAGACAATTAACAGAAAAAGAGGTCCTGAACCGGGTTTTCAAAAATGTTCAATCAAGGGGATCAGGTCCCGCCATCTTGGATTTTTTTTTCCCCGCTACTAACCGCAAACTTGGATTTTGGATGGATTTTTTTCGGACATGACATAGGGTATAACGTAATGCGTTTTATGAAATCTGTTCCGTTCGACTGCCGTAGCTATTAAGACATATGTAGTCGCTCCCACAACATAATCAATTATTTTACCTCAGTTGTTACAAGTTAGCAAATATCAAATGCAGAGAGACTGTAACAATTCAAGAACATCAAGGAAGGTATTATTCATGCTTTGTCGTGCCAAAAATTGTAATGTGGCGGAAAATCTATAAAAATTATTCGACAGGGACTGATCCCCTCTTAACCGCAAACAGTCTGGGGATGTATTTTAGCGGTAATGAAACAGTAATACTTATGCATCGCCACAGGAGTAATGTGTGGTTCCACGGACGGGTTCTACAAGACCTCCCATCTCGCAAGAAGCACCGCGGGGCCTGCTGACGTGTTTTAACGAGAAACGGGCGGTGTATCGGCCACGCGTTCCGTCAGCTCGGCGCTGCCGTGGCTACGNAATACCAATTTCGTTTATTTCACCCTGCCACAACCCAAACGGAACAGACTCAAGACATCGAGGGGGAAAAAAAAAAACACGGGGATTTGTCGCGTTGTTCGTTAAACGGCAATCGGTACGCACCGATGCGGCGTGGATGTCTGACATTTACAAGACCTAAGAATAGAGTGAGCTAGTGAGCGAGTGTTTCAGTCGGGAGCACGACAGTTATTGGTCTTTAAAAGCCCTCATCACCCGCCATATTGAATTTTTTATTTCTTTCTTCCTAATTCAAATTTAGGATGATTAATTGAAAAATGCGAAAATAGAAGCGTAGCTAATTTCCTTATCCATCATTAGGAACATATTATATGAACTACTAAAACATAATAATGCAAAAATTAACTTAATACACTTTTTAATGACAACCACGGAACACCTATTAAAAATCACATACAAAAATGTGTACAGAACTATGAAAGGTAATGCTTTTATATTTATAATAAAACATTTTCCAATAACGTCTATAAATCTTCTGTTATGACACCAAAACAAATAATTTATGTAGAGGGGTGATACAACCTCTTAAGAAGGGTCAGTCCCCGCCATCTTGGATTTATCCATTTATCGCTAAGTTCAATTTCAAAAGGTTCAATTGAAAAAGGACTCTTACATTCAAGGTGCGAATTGCCCAGAAATTGGTGAAGAGGAAAACGGAAAAATAACACTCCCTCCCACAGATAATTTTTCCTTGGATAGTGTACGATCAATCTTTCCTGGCTAGGGAAAGCGCTTTCAATCCGTGAGATAGGGTATGGTCTTTCGTAACCCTTCATAATTCAAGTTTTTTACGTGTGGTCAAGAGTGTTTTGAAGTTTGTTTGGTATTTAATACAGGTTCTTTTCGAAAATCATTCACTATCGTAATCTATATTGCTTAAAATGTAGTGTTGAAAACCACCTGATTTTAAATTAACGTAAGTGTGGCTCCGCATCAAAAATTCACACACTTGCTTACTATTCATTACAATACGAACACGTCAACCCATGCGGGATCGCGTAACGTATTCTCTTACTAGTCAAAACGCCAGCAGTAAACAACAAAAGCTGAATCATTAATTACGGACGACGAGTTACAGATACCCACACACGCACGCACACCAACACAAATGCTTTAATCATGCCCCACCTCGAGAACTTGCATACAGGGTTCGTACACCTTCGAAAAAAAAAAGAAGAACTTTTAAGGACTCGAACTAAATTCCGAGGATTTTAATGGACTCTGTCAAACATTTTTAGAACTCAAATTAACCATCTGTACTGCAATAGGTACTAACGAGTTATAGCAATTCATATTAAATACGAGTATATCAATGTTGTAAACCCACAATTATTCAGCCACTACCGCACAGAGCCGCTAACGGTAATTAACTTAACTGTAGCTTATTGAATCTGACTTGCACTGTTAACACATTTCCTGTTGGCAAAACACGTTCGCGTTTATCAGATTTTCAGTTATTAAAAATTAAGGACATAATGAAGAAAAAAAAACGGCCTTGTAAGGGCTGTATAAACTAATATTAAAACTAGAGGACTTTTTAAAAACGTCTAAGGACCGTACGGAACCTGGCATTTTCGTTTCTTGCTTTAATATTAATGGGGTTATTTAACGCCCTCACTTTCATACAGGAAAGCTTATTGGGCGAGTGGGGGGGAGGCGGGCCAAGCAACCTAAAGAACTTAAACTCACAATTATAAATGGCACACATATCCATGGCTTGCCCACGACTCGAACCCGGAACATTGTGGCCACCGTAGATAAGGTTCTCGGCAACCTCGAACAAGAGGGTTGCTTGTCTCATCAATTTCCAAATTTCCTCCTCGTTTTTTTTATAGAATAGACAAAATCAATTGCATTTAACTTCTCCCCGCACTGCATTGTATTCCATCTAACCCAAGCACGTAAATAAAAAACACTATTATTAAATATATCCCCCCCCCCCNTTTATGGATGACCGAAGACTGAAAGAAACAACTTACGGTCATATTATTCCGGCTGACCAAGAAAGGGGCGATTGTATAGGCTGTTCACGGTAAAGTGAGCACTTTTGAACCCTAGTTACTTTTTTCCTTTCAGCAATTTTTTTATTCTTTAACAACCTTTTTAAATAAATATTGTCATGTAAGTAATAAACACGGTGTGTGTATTCCACCGCACTCGGAAGTTAACGCCCAAGACTAAAATAAAATATATTTATTTACTATTATTCCAAATTAGAGGGCTTTCAAAGGTGCTCACTTTACCATGAATAGCCTATATCTCAGTTTCGGCCCACCTTGACCGCTATTACGTGTAGCGGGCTTAAAAAAAAAAACTGTGGGAGAGTTACCAAGAGCTTTTCAAAAAGCGAGCCTACGTTACACGCAAGGTACGCCATCAGTTATGGACTGTTTCAACGGAGGTAAGTTTACAAAGATAACCAAAACGACATAATAACACTGCAGGACTGAAATGTTGTCCTGTTGGGGCGCGACAACAGCTGTCCTGCAGGGGAAGGAGGGCCGGTGCTACAGCCACGCCACACGTGAAGACATGTTGCAACAGCGGGCAGTGTGGCAATTGATGCAGGCACGCCATGCTAGCATGCCTCGAGGTGCGTGAGACGCTCTGAGGGTCGCGGCGGCACGCAAGTAGGGTATAGCCCGCCCACCAACACGTGGGCCCCCGGCCCGGGGTCGCCACGTACTTGACACACTCCCCGAGACCAAGCATGAACGAGTATATGCCTACGTTTACAACAAGTCCGTTCACTATAACTTCCGACTATTCTGAGGCCCTGCTAACGTTCTACTTCCAGGATATTCCTCCGCCTCGTGCAAACAAAGCTTTACCTAGTCTAGAGAATAACGGCGAAAGAGACAAAGCACCGCATTCGTGCGCACTCGATGTAATAACATTTTGCATAAGAACTATTTCTTACTAGTCATTACGAACACACCTATTTTCTTCCTGTTTCATTCATAATAATCATAAATTGAATATCATCATTTATAAAAAGAATATAAGTTAAAGTCCAATTTAACAAAAATAAGGTACTTTTGTGTAACCGAAGTATAAAAAACTTGTAATACGTGGCATATTTACGAAACAACCACACACGTCGTACGCGGGGTGCTTTTACAAAGGTTTGATTCAAAAAGTGCGAAGAAACCGTGAATAGACTGTACGCATATTTCTTGCAGTAATGAAGCAGAGAGAAGAGAAAGTAATAAAAACAAATACGAAAACAAAACTTATAAAAAAAAAGATTAAGTAAGTTACAACAACAAAAAGCGGAGCATCACCAATCTTCAAGATTATGCAAAGATACGTGTGGAAGGGAAAAAAAAATTACGTGCTACTTTAAGACTCGTTGAGTTCTTTATTGCCACCCTAAGATTATGCAACGTTTACGAGAACATAAAGACTCGTGTTAAAAACTAAAGTTTGAGCCATTATTTTAAAATACAGCATTTAACTTCACTGACTACACTCGTTAATAATTTATATTGTTACGTTATCGCCTAATTATTATTTACGGCGCATCAATTAATATAAAAAAAAAGTGGTTAGATTTTGAACAAGGTGTTACATAGTGCTTAAATTAATTTGAGAAGAAAATGTATGCCGTAATAGATCATATAAAATTCAATACTGTAATGTATTGGACAAAAGTCGTACAAGATGTACTATTAGGTCTTGTGCCCTTTTTGCCGCAAGCCGAAGAAAATTTCCTACCTAATTATTTACCTGCCAATTATCGAAATTGCTTTCAACATGTATACTACTTCATGCCAAAGAGTTTGAAAAAAAAAATTTAATTGTTTTAAAACATACTAGGAAAAATATTTTTAAAATAAAAAATTCTCCATTTCAGGAATTATTATTTTAAAAAAAGGGAGGGGGGTAGGGAGGAAGACGATTTACATGCGTAAGAGTAAAGAACAGAGCCACGCTGTTTATAAAAATGCATTTGTGGCTGAAACGCTCTAATCAAATACCAAATGTAAATTTTGCTTCTCAGAGCAGCAAGAACNAAAAATAAGGTACTTTTGTGTAACCGAAGTATAAAAAACTTGTAATACGTGGCATATTTACGAAACAACCACACACGTCGTACACAGGGTGCTTTTACAAAGGTTTGATTCAAAAAGTGCTAAGAAACCGTGAATAGACTGTACGCATATTTCTTGCAGTAATGAAGCAGAGAGAAGAGAAAGTAATAAAAACAAATACGAAAACAAAACTTATAAAAAAAATGATTAAGTAAGTTACAACAACAAAAAGCGGAGCATCACCAATCTTCAAGATTATGCAAAGATACGTGTGGAAGGGAAAAAAAAATTACGTGCTACTTTAAGACTCGTTGAGTTCTTTATTGCCACCCTAAGATTATGCAACGTTTACGAGAACATAAAGACTCGTGTTAAAAACTAAAGTTTGAGCCATTATTTTTAAAATACAGCATTTAACTTCACTGACTACACTTTCGTTAATAATTTATATGGTTACGTTATCGCATAATTATTATTTACGGCGCATCAATTCATATACAAAAAAAAGTGGTTAGATTTTGAACAAGGTGTTACACAGTGCTTAAATTAATTTGAGAAGAAAATGTATGCCGTAATAGATCATATAAAATTCAATACTGCAATGTATTGGACAAAAGTGGTACAAGATGTACTATTAGGTCTTGTGTCCTTTTTGCCGCAAGCCGAAGAAAATTTCCTACCTAATTATTTACCTGCCAATTATCGAAATTGCTTTCAACATG
>NQII01006150.1:0-35111 GCA_002778355.1 Clitarchus hookeri
TTTTCGGCACTGATTTCTAAGATGTGAATTTAGTGCCTACATCATAAACGGTTTGCCAACTATGCTTATAAGTTACCATAGGGCTTAAATTACTATTTGGTAATTATCCTTGTTGGTGCCTTGGTCTATGTTATGAATTTGGGGCCTAAGCGGGGCTTAAATGTCTATTTGTTAACATTCTTCAGCTAACATGTCTAACTGGTTTCGAGAGCTTCGCGTAGTTAATCAGTTAAAAAAATTAAATTACAAACATTATAAAAATTCATTTTGAAACAAATAGTGAGAGCCTCGCGTAGCCAATCTTTTTAGAGCCTCGCGTAGCCAATCAGCGATGAGAGCCTTGCGCCTAGCGTAGCGCACTCGCTGTGCACGCCGCGGTGACGTCATCGGCTGCCATGGGTAGGGTGCGGGGAGGAGGGCGCCATTTGCCCCTGCTCCCTTTTTTATACTTATATTAAACAAACATTTTTTAATTTACTGGCTGACAAAATGGCCGCCAACTTGTACTTACTGCAAACATGGTCACCAATAATTTTATTAAACATTTTTAAATAAATTATTTACATTAGTTTTTACATAACTTTTTTATTTACTGGCTGGCAAAATGGCCGCCTACTTGTACTAGCTGGCAAAATGCCAGCCATGTATTGCATACCTCATCCAATATGGCTACCAATAATTTTTAATAAATTTTTACATAATTTTTAATTTACTGGCTAACAAAATGGCTGCCAACTTGTACTAGCTGGCAAAATAGCCGCCATGTTATTGCCTGCCTCATCCAATACATTATTTTTTTTAAAAAATGTAATAAAATTTTACATAAGTTTTTTATTTACTGGCTAGCAAAATGGCCACCAACTTGTACTAGCTGGCAAAATGGCCGTCATGTTATTGCTCGCCGCATCCAATACATTATTTTTAAAACAAAATTTAATAAAAAATTTACATAACTTTTTACATAAGTTTTAATTTACTGGCTTGCAAAATGGCCGCCATGTTATTGCATGCCTCATCCAATACATTATATATTTTTTAATTTAATACAATTTTTACATAACTTTTTACATAACTTTTTAATTTACTGGCTGGCAAAATGGCCACCATGGGATCGAATGTTCTAGAATGTACTAGCTGGCAACATGGCCGCCAACTGGCTGCCAAAATGGCCGCCAGCGTGTTTTCTCGGGGTTCTCCGATTTTCCCTGCTGGCCGACTTCCTGCTCTTGCATTCCTTCTCAAAAACCTCCTGCTCTTGCATTCCACCTATCTTGTGTCCCTCTGTCCCTGTCATGAACCTGTGTTCGAATGCCCTATAATACACTACTTACGTCTGTTTGTCACCCAACACGTTTGTTTCCATGTATCTTTATTCATGTCACCCAAAATGTCATACTGTACTTTCAGACTTGACAACTGGCACGCAACATCTTTTGTCACTCAACATATACACTGAAGAGCCAAAAAAAAAAAAAAAACTGGTACACCTGCCTAATATCGAGTAGAGCCCCTGCGAGCACGCAGAAGTGCCGCTAGACGACGTGGCATGGACTCTACTAATGTCTGAAGGTATGCAGGAGGAAATTCACACCATGAATCCTGTCGAGCAGTCCACAAATCCATAGGAGTGCGAGGCGGTGGAGACCTCTTCTAAACAGCACGTTGCAAGGCATCCCAGATATGCTCAATAATGTTCATGCCCGGTGATTTAGATAGCCAATTGAAATGTCTAAAATCAGAAGAGTGTTCCTGGAGCCACTCGGTATCAAATCTCGACGTGTGGGGTGTCGCAGTGTCCTGCTGGAATTGTCCACGTCCGTCGGAATGCACAATGGACATGAATGGGTGCAGGTGGTCGGACAGGATGCTTACGTATCTGTCACCTGTCAGAGTCGTATTTAGACGTATCAGGCGTCCTATTTCACGCCAACTGCACACGCCCCATACCGTGACAGAGCCTCCACCANTTAGACGTATCAGGCATCCTATTTCACGCCAACTGCACACGCCCCATACCGTGACAGAGCCTCCACCAGCTTGAACAGTCCCCTGTTGTCACGTAGGGTCCATGGATTCATGAGGATGTCTCCATACCCGCACACGTCCATCGACCCGATATAATTGGAAACGAAACTCATCAGACCAGGAAACGTGTTTCCAGTCATCAACAGTCCAATGGCGGTGTTGGCGGGCCCAAGCGAGGCGTAAAGCTTTGTGTTGTGCAGCCAACAACGGTACACGAGTGGGCCTTCGGGTCCGAAAGCCCATATCAATGATGGTTCATTGAATAGTTCGCACGCTGGCAATTGTTGACGCCCCAGCATTGAAATCTGCGCCAATTTGAGAAAGGGTTGCACGTCTGTCACGTTTAATGATTCTCATCAGTCGTCNCCTCATTAGTCGTCGTTTGTCCCGTTCGTTCACGATCTTTTTCCGGCCGCAGCGATGTCGAAGACTTGATGTTATACCGGATTCCCGATATTCACAGTATACTCGTGAAATGGTCGTACGCGAAAATCCAAATGTTATCGCTACCTCGAAGATGCTATGTCCCATCTCTCGTGCGCCGACTATAACACCATGTTTAAACTCACTTAAATCTTGATAACCTGCCATTGTAGCAGCAGTAACCGTTCTAGCAACTTTTCCAGACGCTTGTTGTCTTATACAGGCGCTGCTGACCGCATCGCGTTACTTTGATTGGTTCCATACCTCTGTCATTTGCATACGCACACCTATACCAGTTTTTTTGGCTCTCNCTCTGTCATTTGCATACGCACACCTATACCAGTTTTTTTTGGCTCTCCAGTGTATATTTTCACTTCGTATGCCTGCATTAGTTCAGTATGCAGGTGACATTTTTACTGTTGTCTTTCTGTGTATAAATCCACATGAATATATTTATGTTATCCCTGCAAATGTTACCCAGTATGTGATTGATTTCTTGATATCTCCTCATGCCAACCAGCACATAATCGTTTATCTGGCAACTCTCTGCATGTCACACATCACGTAACAGTCTCGCTGTTAAGGGGGATCAATTCCCGCCATCTTGGATTTTCAGATTTTTTTTTTAAGACCTGCAGTACAGCTTTTGTATTTAATTTTACTGAACGACATGGAACAGGACATTTCTTTGTACATTTTCTGACATTGGTATTGCTTTAATACTGTGGTTACTATAACTTCTGTAGTCGCCCGCAAGAAAAACAACTTACTTTTTCCCACCTTTTAATAATTAAAAATTAATAAAAAACAGTGAAAATGTAACAACTTGATCAAGCTTGAGCAGCTATTATTTATGCTGTGTCGTGCAAACAATTATATTAACCCAACTTAAATGTAAGTTATGGCGAAATATGGATAAATTAAAGATGGCGTGGACTTATACCTTTTAACATATGTGCATGGTAGGGTGCCCGTGCCCTGTGCTGGCTCGACGTGGCCACTGTGTGTTGCAGTGCGCGCTGCTTCCAGACAGTGCAGCGGCTCAGTGCTGGTGGTCGCAGCCCTCGCCTGGCTGGCGCTCTGCACTCTCACGTGACTTCCGCCGCCATCTTGGCTCGCCGCATCCATGCCTCGCTGGCGCTCTGCACGGAGTTACTTAGTCCTGAGTGGCTTGGTCAAAGACGGACACGGCGCCAGCAGCCAACGGAGGTACAACAACAGCCGAGGTGTGTATGTAGTATTGAAGTCTACTGTGTGCTCTATTTTTTACGCGAAAAGTCACTGGCCCTATCTATAAATTATAATATGTCATTTATAATTAATGTGAATAAAAACAGGGATAATGTAGATGTGCTGTAATCCCTAGTAAGAAATAGTTCTTGTGCAAAATATTATTACAGTGTACATTGCGTTGTCCCTTTGGTGCATATTTCTAGACTTGGTTAAGCTTTTTTTTCGTGAGGCGGAGGAATATCCTGGAATTAGAACATTAACAGGGCTTCAGAAAAGTTGGAAGTAACAGTGAATGTATTATAGTACGTATGCTGTAAATATTGTTTGGAAGCCCTCCAATATAGTTAAAACTGGCTTTTTCAGACTGCCGTATCTTGAAACATACTAGCCAGACACGAACCAAACTACGATAGGAGCCTGTATTGAACTTTGCTACAGACTTCTCAGCGGTCACCCTATCATATTGCTAAATCTAATTCTCATACCTTGCCTTAAAATTTAAATGCAGTGGTTTCCTTTTACGAGGTTATCAGTGATCACTACTATCCGCCATTTTTACAACGCCATGTCAGTGTAACCTTGGGTTGTTTGGTCATTTCTTTAATGTCGCAGTAACACAAAATACGTTGTTGTTCTTGCTAATTTTTGCGTAAGACAACATTTGGTTGCGGCAACATTACTTGGANCAGTAACACAAAATACGTTGTTGTTCTTGCTAATTTTTGCGTAAGACAACATTTGGTTGCGGCAACATTACTTGGAGGCTTTGTTAACATTAACACTTCAAGAGCATGTTTGCATTACAGGAATATAAGACTTAGTAAATGGTTAATATTAAATAACGTTGTCACGGCATTAGTAATGTAAGTACAACATAAAGGATGAAAGGAATGCCTCAGGGGTAGTTGCAGGAACTAAGTGGACTAAGTGTGGGTGCTCGCAGGTGCAGGAGACGCGGAGACTGGTGAGGTACCCGGTGATGCCCCACCGCCACGGCCTGCTGTCCACGTCCCTGGGCCTGAGGTTCCGGCTGGGGCCGGGGGCGGGCCCCCTCAGTCTGCGCTGCGTGGCCCGCGTGCTGCCCGCGGAGCCGAGGCGCTCCCAGGACGGCGCCCCCGACCTCGTCAGGGAGGCCGTGCTGCTGGGTGACTGTCCACTGCTCTGCCCCTCACGCTGTATGCATGTCCCCCTTCACTCTGCACTTCGTCGCTGTAGTCTCTCTCCCCACGCTTCACTCATAACAACTTTGGAGAACCACCCCATCTGTGTATGACGCGTTTGGTTGGTTCCAAAATATGTCGTGCATCACTAAAGTTTTATACTTTCCTCAACATTAAAATATCTTATTTTTGGTTAAATTCAACATTTAATCATATGTTATGTATAGGGCCAGTGAATTTTCGCATAAAAATCGGAGCACATAGTAGACTTCAATACTACATACACACCTCAGCTGTTGTTATACCTCCATTGGCTGCTGGTGCCGTGTCCGTCTTTGACCAAGCCACTCAGGACTAAGTAACTCCGACACTGAACCTTCGTGATTCGTGCGCAAACGGTTAACACGGGCCAGAACATTTTTTAGCAAATCAAAGAAGCTGGACGACCCTACAGTGCTTTGGACTGTATCTTGTCTCGAAATCTTTTCGCGAAATATCACTGCTCCTAGTTATGTAAAAATTATAATATTTCACCTATAATTATTCTCTATAAATTAGAGGGGAAATGGGCATATTGATAATGCCTGGTAATAAATTGTTCTTATGTAATATATTGTTAAAGTGAGCACGCACAAATATGTGGTGTTGTTCCTTTGGAGTAATTATTTATACTTAGGCTTTGTTTGCATGAGGCGAAGAATTAGCCTAAAAGTAAAATTTTAGCAGGTCTTCAGAAGTTGGAAGTAATCATTAATTGACTATAGCCACATGTATTAATTAGGAAATACGCTGTTAGTTAAACCTACACCCGACAGTGTTACTGATAAAAATTAACTAGATGATACCATATATTTTAACAGGAAGCTAACTTCAAACATTTAAATTTCGAAAATGTTAAATTAATCATGCAGAATTTCACGTTACTCTTCATGCCCCTAGTTGTGTCCTTATTACGTGCAGCATGCCACTTTATCTTTGTACATTACTGTATAACATCCAGCATGTAATTGCTTCCTCCATCCCTGCTGTTCTCCCGAAATTGTATTCGTTTAACATTTGGGATGTGACATACCACGTAGTTGCTTGCTTCTCACTTTGTTTGCGTCATCCACTATGCGATCGCATCTTTGCATTTCAGCATATGCCACTTAAAATTAAATTGTATTCTTGTATCTGTATACTTAACCTGATATCAGTTACATTATCTATTGCGTTTCATTCATGCCATTTGCCATGTATTGCTTCCCACATTTCTCTGAATGCCATCCATTGTGAAATGTTATTCTTGTATCTGTCGGATGTCACACAATACACCATTCAACATTAAATGTTATACGTCTGTTTGTCACCCAACACGTTTGTTTCCATGTATCTTTATTCATGTCACCCAAAATGTCATACTGTACTTTCAGACTTGACAACTGGAATGCAACATCTTTTGTCACTCAACATATACACTGAAGAGCCAAAAAAAAAAACTGGTACACCTGCCTAATATCGTGTAGGGCCCCCGCGAGCACGCAGAAGTGCCGCTAGACGACATGGCATGGACTCGACTAATGTCTGAAGGTATGCAGGAGGAAATTCACACCATGAATCCTGTCGAGCAGTCCACAAATCCATAGGAGTGCGAGGCGGTGGAGACCTCTTCTAAACAGCACGTTGCAAGGCATCCCAGATATGCTCAATAATGTTCATGCCCGGTGATTTAGGTAGCCAATTGAAATGTCTAAAATCAGAAGAGTGTTCCTGGAGCCACTCGGTATCAAATCTCGACGTGTGGGGTGTCGCATTGTCCTGCTGTAATTGTCCACGTCCGTCGGAATGCACAATGGACATGAATGGGTGCAGGTGGTCGGACAGGATGCTTACGTATCTGTCACCTGTCAGAGTCGTATTTANGCCGCCATCTTGGCTCGCCGCATCCATGCCTCGCTGGCGCTCTGCACTCTCACGTGACTTCCGCCGCCATCTTGGCTCGCCGCATCCATGCCTCGCTGGCGCTCTGCACTCTCACGTGACTTCCGCCGCCATCTTGGCTCGCCGCATCCATGCCTCGCTGGCGCTCTGCACTCTCACGTGACTTCCGCCGCCATCTTGGCTCGCCGCATCCATGCCTCGCTGGCGCTCTGCACTCTCACGTGACTTCCGCCGCCATCTTGGCTCGCCGCATCCATGCCTCGCTGGCGCTCTGCACTCTCACGTGACTTCCGCCGCCATCTTGGCTCGCCGCATCCATGCCTCGCTGGCGCTCTGCACTCTCACGTGACTTCCGCCGCCATCTTGGCTCGCCGCATCCATGCCTCGCTGGCGCTCTGCACTCTCACGTGACTTCCGCCGCCATCTTGGCTCGCCGCATCCATGCCTCGCTGGCGCTCTGCACTCTCACGTGACTTCCGCCGCCATCTTGGCTCGCCGCATCCATGCCTCGCTGGCGCTCTGCACTCTCACGTGACTTCCGCCGCCATCTTGGCTCGCCGCATCCATGCCTCGCTGGCGCTCTGCACTCTCACGTGACTTCCGCCGCCATCTTGGCTCGCCGCATCCATGCCTCGCTGGCGCTCTGCACTCTCACGTGACTTCCGCCGCCATCTTGGCTCGCCGCATCCATGCCTCGCTGGCGCTCTGCACTCTCACGTGACTTCCGCCGCCATCTTGGCTCGCCGCATCCATGCCTCGCTGGCGCTCTGCACTCTCACGTGACTTCCGCCGCCATCTTGGCTCGCCGCATCCATGCCTCGCTGGCGCTCTGCACTCTCACGTGACTTCCGCCGCCATCTTGGCTCGCCGCATCCATGCCTCGCTGGCGCTCTGCACTCTCACGTGACTTCCGCCGCCATCTTGGCTCGCCGCATCCATGCCTCGCTGGCGCTCTGCACTCTCACGTGACTTCCGCCGCCATCTTGGCTCGCCGCATCCATGCCTCGCTGGCGCTCTGCACTCTCACGTGACTTCCGCCGCCATCTTGGCTCGCCGCATCCATGCCTCGCTGGCGCTCTGCACTCTCACGTGACTTCCGCCGCCATCTTGGCTCGCCGCATCCATGCCTCGCTGGCGCTCTGCACTCTCACGTGACTTCCGCCGCCATCTTGGCTCGCCGCATCCATGCCTCGCTGGCGCTCTGCACTCTCACGTGACTTCCGCCGCCATCTTGGCTCGCCGCATCCATGCCTCGCTGGCGCTCTGCACTCTCACGTGACTTCCGCCGCCATCTTGGCTCGCCGCATCCATGCCTCGCTGGCGCTCTGCACTCTCACGTGACTTCCGCCGCCATCTTGGCTCGCCGCATCCATGCCTCGCTGGCGCTCTGCACTCTCACGTGACTTCCGCCGCCATCTTGGCTCGCCGCATCCATGCCTCGCTGGCGCTCTGCACTCTCACGTGACTTCCGCCGCCATCTTGGCTCGCCGCATCCATGCCTCGCTGGCGCTCTGCACTCTCACGTGACTTCCGCCGCCATCTTGGCTCGCCGCATCCATGCCTCGCTGGCGCTCTGCACTCTCACGTGACTTCCGCCGCCATCTTGGCTCGCCGCATCCATGCCTCGCTGGCGCTCTGCACTCTCACGTGACTTCCGCCGCCATCTTGGCTCGCCGCATCCATGCCTCGCTGGCGCTCTGCACTCTCACGTGACTTCCGCCGCCATCTTGGCTCGCCGCATCCATGCCTCGCTGGCGCTCTGCACTCTCACGTGACTTCCGCCGCCATCTTGGCTCGCCGCATCCATGCCTCGCTGGCGCTCTGCACTCTCACGTGACTTCCGCCGCCATCTTGGCTCGCCGCATCCATGCCTCGCTGGCGCTCTGCACTCTCACGTGACTTCCGCCGCCATCTTGGCTCGCCGCATCCATGCCTCGCTGGCGCTCTGCACTCTCACGTGACTTCCGCCGCCATCTTGGCTCGCCGCATCCATGCCTCGCTGGCGCTCTGCACTCTCACGTGACTTCCGCCGCCATCTTGGCTCGCCGCATCCATGCCTCGCTGGCGCTCTGCACTCTCACGTGACTTCCGCCGCCATCTTGGCTCGCCGCATCCATGCCTCGCTGGCGCTCTGCACTCTCACGTGACTTCCGCCGCCATCTTGGCTCGCCGCATCCATGCCTCGCTGGCGCTCTGCACTCTCACGTGACTTCCGCCGCCATCTTGGCTCGCCGCATCCATGCCTCGCTGGCGCTCTGCACTCTCACGTGACTTCCGCCGCCATCTTGGCTCGCCGCATCCATGCCTCGCTGGCGCTCTGCACTCTCACGTGACTTCCGCCGCCATCTTGGCTCGCCGCATCCATGCCTCGCTGGCGCTCTGCACTCTCACGTGACTTCCGCCGCCATCTTGGCTCGCCGCATCCATGCCTCGCTGGCGCTCTGCACTCTCACGTGACTTCCGCCGCCATCTTGGCTCGCCGCATCCATGCCTCGCTGGCGCTCTGCACTCTCACGTGACTTCCGCCGCCATCTTGGCTCGCCGCATCCATGCCTCGCTGGCGCTCTGCACTCTCACGTGACTTCCGCCGCCATCTTGGCTCGCCGCATCCATGCCTCGCTGGCGCTCTGCACTCTCACGTGACTTCCGCCGCCATCTTGGCTCGCCGCATCCATGCCTCGCTGGCGCTCTGCACTCTCACGTGACTTCCGCCGCCATCTTGGCTCGCCGCATCCATGCCTCGCTGGCGCTCTGCACTCTCACGTGACTTCCGCCGCCATCTTGGCTCGCCGCATCCATGCCTCGCTGGCGCTCTGCACTCTCACGTGACTTCCGCCGCCATCTTGGCTCGCCGCATCCATGCCTCGCTGGCGCTCTGCACTTTCACGTGACTTCCGCCGCCGTCTTGGCTCGCCACCTTCACGCCTTGCTGAGTGCAGCTCCTTCTCCGTCTTCTAGCTACCATGTGCGTGTCTGTTTAGGGCACTGCCTACCTGCTGGCAGCGGTAAAATTTTAATAGGAGATCCCATGTTAAGGAAATTTCGCCTCAGAGCTTTAATTATAGATATAATTTTTCAAACAATATGTATTCATCGCAAATTTTTTTAGAGAAGATCCCTAGGAGCGAATATTTTCAGTACAGATAAGCAGTGTGTACTTTTTTGTAAAACTTAAATTTTAAAAATTCTTTGCAAACAGGCTATATTTGTTATGGAAAAATCTCCATTGTAGGGAACTTCTCATTAAAAATTCTTGAAGAATGCAGTTTGTTTGAAATGCCTCTATTTAAAATTATTTCACTGAGGAAACATTTCATTAACATTGGATTTCCCATTTAAATTTCGAAGCTGCCAGCCGGTAGGCAGTGCCTTTAAAATAAAGACAACTGGAAGGATCTGCTGTGATCATTGGATTCTCTGCATGCATTCGTGGCATCTGCTATATCGNTTAAAATAAAGACAACTGGAAGGATCTGCTGTGATCATTGGATTCTCTGCATGCATTCGTGGCATCTGCTATATCGACGTTGTTTGAACAGAGAAACATTCTGCGTGGTCCTCCATTGAGTGATCAGTGACAGTAATAGTGACCCTGTTCCCCTTCGGAGATCACTTGGTTGCACCTACCAGCCGAGTACGCCCAACTTGGAAGAATGCACAGGAACCAGTTTTGAACATTTCAGGAGACTCAAATTTAATTTACCAATATTTGCTGATAACGGAGTATCATAGTGGAAATTGACGATGCGAGTGAGACTGGATCTTTCGACACCTAACTTTACAAGTCAAGCGTGCTTCTAACGTACACTGAACTGCCCAGATATCTACGAACAGAGGCCACTGGTTCTTTGAATCTTGCATTGAGAGAGCGACTGTCCAGCGACTGTCCTAGTCCTTCTCCCTCACTGGATCGAAGAACTGCAGAATGATCCATTCCAATNGAGAGCGACTGTCCAGCGACTGTCCTAGTCCTTCTCCCTCACTGGATCGAAGAACTGCAGAATGATCCATTCCAATATCGCAAATACGTACAGCTGTGTGACTTTGTGATTTTAAACTTTTTCCCATGTTACAAAGCGAATTTCGAATGTCTTTGCACCATGTGTTGTGACAAGACGGCTTGTAAAAACACCGNGTTACAAAGCGAATTTCGAATGTCTTTGCACCATGTATTGTGACAAGACGGCTTGTAAAAACACTGTCCTTGGTCCGTCTTCGGAAAATCTTCCTAGTGGTCAAAAATAACTCTTGTAATGTACCTAGGAAACTTGCCCTTCGAGTCTTATTCTCTGATATCTTCTCGTGATCTATCCTTCTGTGACTGAGTTTCGCCGGATAAGAACAAGATATGTAACACTGTGCGCGAACTTTAGTGTTGCTGTGGAACTTAGAGCCCTGTGTGTGGACTAAATACAGAAGGAGTCCGAAAACTGATGTATTCAGATTCTTGCGATGATTGTCTTGAACTGACAGTGGCGACTGTGAACATTTTTTTCTATGACTACAGACCTCGCGCGAGAAGATATGGAATCTGCAGCTGCTGGAATACAAACTGTATCTGTTGTGAAACGCGTTTTGTGTAAACATTATCCCGACTCATATTTCACATGAACTTTATTAAAAATTATCTTCGTTCGCTACCAATGATGAACAGTTCCAATTTATTATATTTGTGTTTAAAGAAATTATGGACATATTACACATAATAAGTTATAGTAAATTGTTTAACCCGAATTTTGCTGTATGTTTTTTTTTTTTTGCTTATAGATGAGTGGTGGGAATAAATATAAATTGAAATAAATGCACTGTAATTCTACCATAGTTAAGAATAAGTTGGGGTTCCGTAGTTAAACTGAGGGAAAATAAAATATCCATTAGTAGGGCTTAATATATTCGAAATTTTTCTAACAAAATTTGATGGTTAAAAACCCGTAAAACTTTCGTATTCATTCTGTAAAATGTTATATTTCACATTCTCTGTGAATTTAAATCACGTTAAGATATTTTATTGGCTGCCGCCTTGGCGAGAACGATATATATATATATATATATATAATGTATCATGACTAAGTCTCGTATAGTTTCTTCGTGTTTATTACTGGAGTAAAATCAATAACAGAGTGTCATAATAATTTAATAATTGTTAAACTATCATAAAAGTAACAAACCAATAAAGTGCTTAACGTCTGCATTGCAATAAAATTTGATACAAAAACTTCTGCGTCTTTAAAGATAATCAGAAAAAAAAGTGGCACCTTTTGTTCTAAAAATGTGTTACATACTGAGGTGCTGTGAAAAAGATGTCACAGAAAAAAATTCCGTAATGTAAAAGTTTATCTCATTTCTGGTAAAGACAAATATAATTACTTTTCGCGCATTGAAGCCGCGACGTTTCAATAGGCAGATACTCTCGCTTGACACCTGGCGCAGGTATGTCCGAAACTAACATTTGTAACGGTACTTGTGGATTCATGACGCTTAGACCATAATAGGAGCTGAAAAAAAAATTACGGGGGTCTTTGATATCCAGGCTATAATCCAGTGTCTTGATGTAGACGAGAGTCGTTGGCATGCACCCGTCAGCTGCTAGCTCAGTAAGTAGACAAGTTATACAAGAAAATATTAAATATTAGTACCGGATGGGTTGCGTATTTATGCGAAGATACATTATTGTTGTGTCGCCTCCAGCCAACAGATGGCAGCACCTCTGGTCAGTGATGAATTTAATTGATCGAAAACCTACGTTATCAACGTAATGGATTCTGAGTCGTAAATTTCTTTTTCATTTGATAAATTATTTTTCGACGGCTAAAGTATAACGAAAGGAACACGTGGTAGGAATAACGAAATCAAAATGTTTTTAACGCTAAGAGGTAAGTGTATGAATACAGTTTTTTAAAATACATGTGATTATTACTTAAATTTAATTGCTAAATGTAGTGTAGTTATACATGTTGTCTTGCCCATGTGGTTTGTACAGGGCTGTCCAATATAAGATTGTAGCGTATTCCCGCATACAGGACAACGCTGGTTCCACAACACAGCGATGCGTTGCGGGACGACGGGCGGTGCTTAGGGTTCCACAGTTGTGCGATGATCTGTCTGCAACGCAGGTCGTCTGAGATGCTGCTGCTGTCTATTTCAGGAGTGGAAACTACATCATTACACCTCACGAATGTAACCAAAGACACGCGGAAAACATTGAAACTGCATATTTCAAGTGGGTAGAAGATAAACAAGCCTGGCCGTATGAACGCGATGTCCGTTGAAAACTACGCATTAGCATACAGCGAATACGAGAGACACATTAGTAGAGGGATTATGGGGACTCTGGCACATAGGGACCTGGGACCAAAGCGTCGGAGCTGTTGGTGCTCTGTAATTCCGGTCGGCTGGTGGCCATCTTGGATCCAGGTGGCCTTGACCATTACCTTGGCCCCGGTGACCTTTGACCTTGAAAACCCAGAAAATCCAAATCGCCCAAAATGACTGTTTTGCATGTGCAAACAACGGGGGACTCTTTTTTTCCCAACGATGTGACGGACTCATCCGTGTCAGTACAGTACTCTCCGGTCTCTGATATTGCTTACATAAATGCTGAAAGATGTCTTTGCTGCGAAGACATGTGGTCTCCGCTTCCTCTCTATGCTGACCCACCCTCGCATCGGTCTGACGGGGATGAGATTCGCCAGTGTTTAAACAACTCTGGAAGCATTTTACGTGCGTTACGTAACGATGTTGCCGATTTACACCTCTAACTGCGTGCGTGTTCTTACGGACGTGAAGTGTTACATGGAAGGATTTGTGCTAAGTTTTCTACGATCCTAAAGTCTGCAGCTACATTGGACATTTATATGGATGTGAAAATGTGAGTTTAGAGGCACGCATTTTTTGCTCCTGTGCTTGCGAACGAAGCATTTTAACGTAATTTTTTGGTGTAATATTTATGTATGGTTTTTGAGTTAAATATAGCGAAATGTTATTTAACTTCTAACTGTGTGTGTTCGGTAATTTATTTTTTCTCCACGTAAATAATGTATNACCGAGCGTTACACTTTTTCATAAGTGACTCCCAGCCGCAACCTAATTTAAGACGTTGTCACGTCAAAAATAATCTTGTGTGCAATATTTAGCAAATAACCATTTAAAGAAGGGCATTATATTTTTAAAAATGTGCACGGCACAATGTTACCGCTACTGACCTGCATTAACTACCTCTCGGGAGATTGAAGACGTAAGGGGAGTATGCTGACGGAGGAGATCTGATCGTGTGACGACCTTCATTCTGACACGTCACACAAGAACGCCACCAGCCTTTCTCTCTATTTCTCTTTCTCTCTATTTCTCTCTTTCTTTCTCTCTCTTTCTTTCTCTCTCTCTTTCTCTCTCTCTCTTTCTTTCTCTCTCTCTCTCTATACTCTGTATCACTTGCATGTAGCAGTAATCAAAACACTAGCGTCATTTTAAAATAATTTCAATACGATAGAAAATATTACACAAATTCTTGCAACAAAATTATTTATTTTACATTATATTTTCAAAAAACTTGTAAGAAAATTTAATTTTACATATAAATACATTGCATTTACACATAAAATGGAAGAAGATATTTTAGCAATATATAAATATAAATATTATATTTTCAAAACACGTGTGAGAAAATATTTTGCATTATTAACATATTTACTGAAAAAATGCAGAATATTGGTAAACAACAAAAAATTATGAGAAAAATAAACAAATCGACATTTATTTTTACATAATAATGATTTTTTTACACGTAGCATAAAATCACACTTTTTCCATTAAAACTTTTAATCACGCACGTTTTTTTACGCTGTAAAACATGTGTGTTTCGTGAACTAAAAAAAAATTACGAAGGGAATGGGAGGTTTTCATTACCTGGGTTTTTCTGAAAATAGAGCAAAGCTCATATGCACACGCACACACGAGCACCTCTGGCCATGGGTTCAGTGGCGTTGTAACTTCCAAACTGTGCCGAGTGCCATCACATCGTTCAAAGCACACTTTAAAAAGATTATAATTTTTAATTTCATGGTTAAATTCGCAATTTTCCCTGTCGTACTTGCTTGAGCGTCGTTCGCCCACAATTTATTGTTTCATATTTCTGAAGTTTGTGGGAAATTTTGTTTGTGGACGGCACAATTTAACTGCACACTCGTCACTGTCACAATATGGCACTGGTAATTCAAGAGTCTTGCCATCGAAGACGCTTCTTTCAAGGAGTAAATGAACATGTTCGTCACGCCGCTCCACAGTTACGGTAGCAGCCGGCTGGTGCGTGTAGGTTACGCCGTGCAGTGCAGATGATGAAATGAGTATTGGTGGAGGGGTGTGTGGGGGACCTCCGGAAATTAATTTTTTTTAAATAAATTTTTTAATAATTTGTAAATAATTCTAAAATAATAATTAA
The DNA here is from genome assembly GCA_002778355.1 of Clitarchus hookeri. Classification (NCBI taxonomy): domain Eukaryota; kingdom Metazoa; phylum Arthropoda; class Insecta; order Phasmatodea; family Phasmatidae; genus Clitarchus; species Clitarchus hookeri. The sequence continues at coordinate 15,196 of NQII01006150.1, forward strand.
ATATTTTAACATAGTTTTTTTTCCCTACGATTTCAAGGTTAAAGGTAACTGGGACAAAGGTCAGGGTCAAGGTCACCTGGATCCAAGATGGCCGTCGACCGATTGGAATGACATATCACGAACAGCTACAACGCTCCGGTCCCAGGTTCCGATGTGCCAAAGTCCCCATCTACTCATCTAAGACAAAGGAGAATTATTTGGATGTTAATACAGGATTTTTGTGGCATTGACCATGTGTAAAGGAAGCCTTTATCTTCTATTTTATACATAATGCAGAAACAATAAAGCTACAAATACAAAGATGTGAACGTAAACGGGCTTGTCCTCTTCAAAATGTTTACAGATAGTTGTTGTTATTCTCCACGTAAACAAACACTTGTTGTTCATCTGGGTCTTCTGTTATCGTCGACAGCCGCTGACAGTCGCAACGCACTGTCCCCGACGCACTGCGACAGATTGCTGCTTCATCCTGATTGGCTACAGCTCATCGCAACGCACCGCTGTATTGTGGAACCAGATTTATGTCATTAGAATATGTCGGAAATGCAATCCATTCATAGTACTCCCAACTTTACTGAAGCTCTGCTGAAGTTCAACTTTCAGATTATTCCTTTGTTTCGTGCAAAACAAAGCTTAATTACGTATAGTTAATTATACGAAACGGACAAAGCACCGCATTCGTGGGCGCTCAGTTCGATTATATTTTGCATGAGAACTATTTCTTTCCGGGAATCACCAACACACATATTTTCCTTATGGATTTATTGATATAAATTATACATGAAATATTATAATTTATTGATAGAATATAAGTAAAAGTTCATTTTAACAGATACTAAGATACTTAAGATACTTTTAGGTTACCAGATGTATAAAACGCTTGTGATACGTGATTGGAAAAGTGCGAAGACACAGCGAATAGACTCCAGCGAACACTTTGAGCACTTCAACAGTGTACTCACGCCATTTCTGGAGCCTGCAGTGGACGTGTGCCAAGAAGTTCTTTATTGCATGGCGAAATAAAAATAGAGGGGGAAAATTCATGATATGTTTCAAATAGATTTGAATATTTATTGGATAAACATACATTTTTACACGAGACCGAAAACAGTGCTGAAACAAACCACAATATTGTCAGTTAATTTCGCAGACAATATTAGAGAGGGGGGGGGGAATAATTACAGTACACTAATTACGCGGACTCATGTCTGAATTTCCTGTTAAGCCACGAAACATTGCACATCTAATTTAGGCGATACATTTTATAATTGTCTTCTCGTGTTATACTGTTTAATGAACTATTTTGAATTTACGCTGTAAACAACAAACATTTCTGAAATAGTTATTTGCTACGCAGGAAAATTGCGTTGGCGTAGCGGAGAGGTTCAGGCGGCACTTGATAACTACGTCTTTAGAGCCGGTGATAGAGAAGTGAGGTGAGTACGGAGCAGTGCTGGAATGCAACGGCGGGGGAAACTGGAGACCTCCGAGAAATCCCGCTGACCAGCGGCCTAGTCCAGCACGATTCGCAACGTGCGGAAATATGGGGGTGTGCCCGGGAATGTAACCTTTCTCGGTTGGTGGTGGGCGATCTCTCTAGCTGCTGCCCCGACCGCGACCCCTAAGTCGGAGTAGATCACACAGAATATTACTGCGGAATGTCCCAAACTAATGAAAAATGTTGACAAGCAGATTCCGTAAGACTTCAAATGTATTACGAATATGGAGCTACATGAAAATGTTTAATTGCACAATGTGTTGTACGGGCTTTCCACTGTAAACTGTGCACTTTGAAAGCCACGCTTAAGATATAGTTGTATTGAATTTGTATATTCTTTCGCCTTATGTAAAATTAACATTGCCGTGGGTTTCATCACTCTTTGCATGCGTCGGCCAAGCGAAACTGTGAAGTTATTAGAAAAGTAGATATTTGACAAATCTGCTCATTTTTACACCTCGGCGCATTAAAAAAAAACAGGAAGTTAAATAAATAATTAAAGTTATCACAAATGGCAACTACCTAACACTTTTTATTCAACGATAAGATATGGAACTACTTTCCCTCCATCCTTGCCAACTTTACTGAGCGCATGTCACTCAGCGCGCCTGTTAAAATACATGCAGGTAGGAGCAGTGACATTTTTCTAAGGTTGATTTCAAGAGTGCTCACTTTATCGTGTACAGCCTTTAATAAAGGATTCTTAAAGGATGTTCACGGTTAAATGAGCACTTTTGAAACAAACCTTTGAAAAATTTTACTGGTCCTACCTGCATCTATTTTAACGGGTTCATTGACTGGGAAGCGCCCAGTAAAGTTGGTTACGTCAGAGGAAAAGTAGTTCCAAGTCTTAAAGTTAAATTAAAAGTGTTAAGTAATGCTTTGTTAATACTGAAGTTATTCATTTTCCTTTCGACTTTTTAATGCAATTAAGAGTAAATTTAGCAAATTTTCAAAATGTCTACTTTTATAAAAATAATTTTACGGTTTACTTGACCGACGAATGAATAAAGTGCCGAGGCCCATGGCAACGCTCATGTTGCACGTGGTGGAAGAATGCATAGCGTGCATGTAACTAGATCCTAAGCAGGGCCTTAAAAAGTGCGCCATTTACTAAACTGCCTATTGCAGTGTCGAAAGAAAATTTTCAGCAACCAGTTTCCAAAAAATTGTTTGTGAAGAGTACAAAAATTTTTTAGTGTATTCTATGGACCTTTACTAAAAGAAGCTTCACAACATCCGATACAATTTTCTTGCAGTCCAGGAATGATCTGTAGACTGTGAACATAAAACGTAAGGAAATAGCGTAAGTTATACACAATAAAGTATCGTACCAACTTGTTTGAAAGGAAATACGCTAAAACATGGTCAATGCAGGCAATTTTCAAAACCTGTATAACTATGCAAGCTCCTTCGTTTGGCTTTCCAGTAAATGTGCATTTATTATCGGATGGTTGCGATAGCTTTCAGTAACGCGTTATTTTGTTTTGCATCCGGTATTTTTTTATGATGTTTTCAGCGGAATGATACAGAGCCACAACATTACAGATGTGTAAACACTTTAAAAATAGAATGATTTCAAATATAAATGTCATCATAATTTAAATTGTGTTACGCTGTATATAAAACTTTGAATTCGATGAAAAGTGTCTTTATTCCGTGGTATGAGCGTAACAATTTTTGCAAGTTTCCTAACCTCATTCCTGTTTTTTTTTGTTAGGTTTAATATCGCACTAATGTATAATAATAATAATAATGCAATAAATAACTTAAAAAATTGCATGCTAGACGAATATTTTCATTTGGTTTTTTACATAATTTACAACATTAGACGCTTTGCACTTCAGATATTTCGTGGTATTGTAGCATAGGCACTTCGTGGGTAAGTTAAGGCACTTGCCTAAAGCCACAATGGAAAAATTGTGTGTATAGTACTAATGCGAAATAAGGATAATCACAGTCATAAAAATTTATCGTTGTAATTATTAACTCAGTTACTGTCGATGTCTTCACTCTAAATTCTAAGCTGTTGAAAACCACTGATTCGCAGTGAAATTCAACGAGTCGAATCAGTGAAAATGGCTCCACTTAGAATCAGTGGGAAACCATTACTTGTTTCAGTGAAACAATATTACTGATTTAATAAGTGACGTGGAACAATTTCACTGATTGAAGTGACGGCCAACTGCAACGGCGAATTAAATATTGTTTTTATTGAATTTAGTTAAACAATAACGATAAATAAAATATTTACGATAGCTTACTATTTGTTTTGCGCAATGTACCGTAATTTAAAAAAAAAGTATTTAAAAAACTTTGCAGGTGGCTAGGATTGATCACACGTACCCTCTCCACTACCTTACTATCTGAGCTATCATCACACGTGCAAAAAAGAGGAAAATGTATGTGTTATACTTCCTAATCGAAAGAGAACAGTTTTAAATGGTATGCCCTCTATTTTAGTTTCTAGTTTAATTGGCAATGCTAGGATTGTTAAACAAAACGTATAGTACACATAAGTGCACTCTCTCCAACACATTATAATCAGTTTAAACCTTCAAACAGAGCGCTGTAATGATTAAATGAAAACAAAACGAAATACGTAAAAATGGAATGAAATACTCAATGTTCGTTTTTCTCATAAAATGGTGTTTTGAAGGACGAAACATATTTTAGAAATTATTTTGTATTGGTTTCGTTCGTTTATGCGTTGTTATTTCACTTGATACAAGTAGTTCAACGGCCATTATAACACGTCGTTTAACTGACCCATCAGTAAAAAAAACAAATCACTGAAAAACAGTGAAAAAAATTGCTGATAAATCAGTGGGAAATGTCACTAAATAAATAAGCTAAGAAAAAGTGGCATTTTTGACTGATTCATCATTTGAATTCACTGACTTGACTGTTGAATCAGTAAGTTACTGTTAACTGATTGAAACAGTGAAATTTGCACTGATTCAGACGTAGAGTGTTCTGATAGGCTGGGGTACAGCTGCCAGAGGAACCAATCGGGAGGTTCCTCTGCTCTCATTGGCGACCTGGACATCCAATGCTGAGACACTCAAGATTTCTGCTGAGATGTGTGGCGAAACGTTGATTCCCACAGCCAAGAGCACGAGGCTGCATCCCGGAAGCCAACGTAACCTACGCCTCTGCTTAGGTTCTGTATAAATGCATTGCAGGACAACGAGGTAACTTAAGGTTTTCAAAAACATTTTTAAGAAAAAAAATCTTCTTGATGAACCTTTATCTTCTTCTCAACGGAATATAGGAAATTGTCTGTGATATATGGCTTCAGTCCATTCACACACAGTGTGCAGTAATTTAGGATAATTTTTTACTCGCTAGGGCGATTCGGTCTGAATTGCCTGATTTTATTCCAAATGAAGCCTGGATGATTCCTTTTAGATTGCAGTGTTCTTTATAAATTAAATTCTTAAGGCCTCTACGTACCAAGTCTACAGTCACTGAGTTTAAAGGGGATATCAATGTTAGAAAACTTCATTCTCAATGCATTAGGCATTAGCTTTAAAGACAACTGTTTGAAACACACACACACACACACACATATATATATATGATGGTCCACCTAACGTGGACACCCCCCCCCCCTCCACAATTTTCTGAACGGTTACAGATCACGAAATGCTGTTTTCGCTAAATGAAATTACGTACGGGGGCAAGTAATTAAAGTGACTATTCGTAACACGTGTATGGACAGAAATAATTAAACCACATTTGATTTTCGCCCTGAAAACATACATTTATTTCGACGGCATCTGAAAGTACGTGCAAAGAGGAATTCAGTGATACAGCGTATGCAATGGAAAGTAACACAAACGCCAAGAAATAATGTGCAGATATGATTAAGTTAGGTGGGCCGGTAGCATGGGGCAGTGGACCTGTACTCACAGCTGTAAGCAAGCAACACGCACCGTGACTCAACGCGACATTCACAGACAAAAACTGACACGTTAAAAAAGTTAAATACAAAATATTCTTTCATTATAATAGAGTAAAATGTAAATTCTAATGTAAAATCTTAGTTTAAAAATATTACATAAAGATTGACAATATTTCTTAAAAGTTTAGTATTCCTTAACAGATGTCACGTAGTATACTTTTGTTTTAAACAATCATCTTTAAAACTGATTCACTGTGCAGGAATTCCTTTTATATCGATTCCCCATTTAAACTCCGTGACTGCAGGCTTCGTAGGCGCAAGCCTTGACAAAGCAGCATTCGTCAAGATTGAGTGCTGTAAGTACTTAATTCTAAACGAAAATGTGTAACATATATAAGTATGTGACCTTGACTGGTACAACGCTACTTCAAATTACTGTACACAATCCTCAACAAGATGCAAAGGAAAGTTGTGTTTGGCCAGCACTGTACACAGTACTGATACAGTACGGATATTCCTTGTGAAAAACCGATTAATAAGCCGAGCTACTTCTCTACGCTATCACTACTGTGGCCGAACACAAAGACTGTCGCTCATTGGCCGCGATCACGAAATAAATAGTAATACAGAGTTATTAAAAAATAATGGTGCAAAAGTAGAGCGGATTTATCCGTTAGTGAACTGACATGCACAATCCACAATGGTCTGCAATGACAGCCGTAAGTTTGTTGTCCGTAAGTCGCGTGTCTATGTAGTTCATGTACTCGCCACCAGAGGCGCTGTTGCTGGTGCTGACAAAATGACGATCTCGCAGCAAGAGAAAGCGTTCTGTGCGATGGAATTTGCACGAGCAGTGGCTGTCGTGACAGTGCAGAGACACTTTGGAACACGATTTAGCAAGCGCCCGCTGCATGGGAACAGCGTGGCGTGTTGGGAGCGACTGTTCCAGTTCACTGGTTGTTTGTGCCCCGGGAATAGTCCTGGTCGCCCGCGAACGTCGAGGTAGACAGTGCAGAGGATCCGAGTGGCGCACGTAAGGAGACCAGAGACATCGACAACGTGAACTGGTCGCGAATTTAACTTACCACAACCTGCCGTATGGCGTATTATACGAGAACGTCTGTCCTGTGAGCCATACAAACTGCAGCTCGCGCAGACTTGTTAATCGCCATAATGTTGGGATCCGTGGTACAGGAAACCCTCATGTGTAGAGCACGAGAGAGACTCACCAAAAGTGAACGTGTTTTGTGCGATGAGCAGACGCAAAGTGTATGGGCCCTTCTTTTTTTATCCAAGCCTACTGTCTCTGGCCTCACCTACCTGGGCATGTTAACAGAATGGCTTATGCCTGAACTAGACAAAGATCTTCCTAATCTCATCTTTGAAGAATGGATGGTTCTCCTCCCCACTTCCACTGGACCGTCCCTGAACACCTGAACGCCACCCAATCAGAGCGCTGGATTGGCCGCGCCGGGAATCATGATTCGCCGATGCTGCTCTCGCCTCCACGATCACCAGATTTCAACATCCTGCGATCTATTTTTGTGGGGTTACGTTAAAGATGTTGTCCATGCTTTCCCGTAACCACAACACCTGGGCGATTTGAAGAGCCGCATCTCTGGCGCAGTGGGGCGGATAATCGAGCATAGGTTGCGTCTGGGAAGAAATGGACCGCCGCCTAAGACATCTGTCATGTCACCCAGGGTGCTCATATCCAACACTTGCAATGTCCATATGAACCGTATGTTCAACAACTGCGCTTCTGGCGGCGAGTATGTGAACTACACAGATACACACGGTTTTTTTTATGTACAACAAACTTATGCAGGTCGTCTATCAATGCATATAATTGCGAATTGTGCATGTCCCATAAATAAACAATAAATCAGCTTTACTTTTGCACCATCCTTTTTTATAACTCTGTATACATAAAAAAATTCTTATTTGCAACATTTGAAACCATAAATGAATCTGGATGTGAATGGCTAACATCTTCTATCATTGTCTACAATATAGAGGGCATGTGACACACAAAGCTGGCTTCTGATAATATCTGTATGGGCTGTCCGCGGTAATTTGATCCATTTTAAAATCACTGCTCGAGATATACTTTTCTCCTCATTTTTTTATTGCTTCACCATAAACATATTTTACTTTTCCATGGGCCTAATGACTTAATTCATGTGCCAGTCGAGTGAGAAACGTTAAACGGTAGGAACCTAAGTTTTGATCAAAGCTATTCACGCTAAAAAAAAAAAAAAAAGCATTGTTGAAGCAGTCCTTTGAAGAACGTCCCTGCCCAACTGGCATATACAGGCCACACAAGGTCGCACGCGTCTAGTACAGTTAGTTACGACGGAGGGAAAGTATTTCCTTTGTATTAATCTTGAATTGAAAGTGTTAGGCAATATTTTGTGAATACTGGAAATATTTATTTTGCCTTCATTTTTTCTTAATTTTTGATATATTACATTTTTCAATAATTTCACGGTTTCACTTGACCGGCGCATGAATGAAGTGATGAGGGCCGTGGCAACGTTAATAGCACATACGGCGTAAGAATGAGCAATGTGCGTGCAAGTATATCTGAAGCAGGGCTTTCAAAAGTTCTCAGTTTACCGTGAACAGGCTTTACTAATATGCTCATTCGCACTCTAATGTGTTTAGAGATAAGATACATCAACTTGGCATGCGGGCTCCTAGTTAAGTTGACAGCGGATTAAAAAAAACGTAGTTCTAAGTCGTTACTGTGCATGCGCTTTTTCAGTGCCACGGAGTGTAATGATAACATTTATGGGCAAATCAATTTGGTATATCTTTCCTTAACGCATATTAGTTTATAAATTAGTTAGTATCATAAGTGTGCACTTTGCCGTGAACAGTCTACACACCCGTGGCGACTCGAGTGCGTCCTCGCACATTGAGCTTGTGCCAAGGATTCCACCACAAACGGAAGGAGAGAGGGTGGGAGATATATGGGCGGCTCTTAACATCGAGTTCTTGAGAGCCGATGAGGGCGATGAGAGGTGAGTGTGGAGCAGCGCCGGAATGCAAGGGCGGAGGGAACGGGATATCTCCGAGAAAACGCGCCGACCAGCGGCATCGTCTGGCACGATTCCCACGAGCGAAAATCAGGGAGCTACACCACCGGGAATCGAACCCAGGCGGAAGGAGAGTTCCAGCTGTTTGTCTTCTGCAATACCTACAGCATCAGCAGCAGGAGCCCTCTCTCTCTACGTATGTACAGTTTAATTGTTATGGATTACGACTGGAAACGGCGGACTATTTATTCTTAAATAAATCGATCGCGAGAAATGAGGGTTTAAAGATCACTGAAGTTTCCGTCCAGGAACTCAATATTTAGTTTTCCTTTCTTCTCGTCTTCAAATTGCCAAGATTGTGTAATAAATATAGCTTCTTCCTATATTTTTAGGGGATGCTCTTTCGATTGAAATAAGTCTGGCGAGTGTGGTGTGAGCAGTTATGAGTTAGGTCGAAACAGGAATCCAACGATACGTCGATCATTAAAATAGGATAAATGGATCGTGAGAAATGAGGGGTTTAAAAGTTCACGAAAGATGCAGTTAAGAAACTCTTATTTAGTTTTCATAATTTCGCATCTTAATTTTGTCAGTCTGTGCAATACAGATTTCATATTCCTATAGTTCTTGAGGGTGCTCTTTCGATTGAAATGAGTCTGGTGATTGTGGTGTTAGTAGTTCTTGAGTTATATAAGTTATTGTGGGTTATTCCGACAGGAAATTACATAGAGGTTATAAGAAATTCCGTTCTAAACATTTTGGTACCATCATTAATATAATTTTTTTTTTTTACAGTTTTCGGCACTAAAAATTTTTTTCCGCAGGGGGACTTTTTGTTTGATTTTTTGGCTTTTTTTTCTCTGAAAACTTATCCCCCTAATCCGATCGCTTTAATCTGATATTGTAGAGAATTTAAAGTGTAATATAAATTAACCTTGATCATTAAAATCAGATAGTAGGTCTGCGAGAAATAAGTGTTAAAAATCACTGAAGATTCCCTCCAACTACTCAATATTTAATTTCCTTTTTTCTCGTCTCCATTTTGCCAAGATTGTGCAATAAAGATAGCCTATTCCTGTAGGTTTCTGAGGTGCTCTTTCAATTGAAATGAGTCTGGTAAGTGTAGTGTTAGCAGTTTCTGAGTTAGGTCGGAACATTTGGTTAATTATTTATTTTTTTCTATTTCTCTTATAAATTTTATTCATAATCAAAACAGTTTGTAATTCATTTTATAAAAAATTTAAAGAGGAATCCAACGTTATGCTGGTCATTAAAATCGGATAAATGGTTTGCGAGAAATGAGGGTTTAAAGTTCACTGAAGACTCCCTCTAGGAACTCATTACTAGAGACCAGAAAAATTCGCTTATTCGTTTCGGTACAAGCTAGAATTCAAAACACGTGTGTTAATAAAACTTCAGCCATTGGTCCGTACAGTTTTTCACACCTCCTGGAGAGCACTGGCCCAATCGTCGCCTTCCACTGTGACAGCAGACAACCAATGTGCAGTTTATATCGGCATATTTGTACATAAGACTATAGAGTCTAGCTTGCAAGTCATTGAACTCGCAAATTTTTGAGGTCTCTACTCATTACTTAGTTTTCCTTTTTTCACATCTTAATTTTGCCAGAGAGTGCAATAAAGATAGGATGTTCCTATAATTTACGGGGGTAATCTTTCGAATGAAAAGAGTCTGGTGAGTGTGAGGTTAGTAGTTTCTACTTTAGGTCTACACACTTCATGAATTTTTTGCTTTTTTTTAATCCTCGAGCTACTTTCTTTCTTCGGACCTGTTTGTATTTCATTTTATACAGAATTAAAAGTGGAATCCAACGATACGTCGGTCATTAAAACCGGATACATGTTTCGCGAGAAATGAGGGTTTAAATTTCACTGAAGATTCACTCGAGGAACACATTAATTAGTTTTCCTTTTTTCGGGTCATTTTTGTTCCGCAAGGAGGCCCCTTGGTTTATTTTTGACATTTTTCGATTTCTCTCAAAACTTTGTAACTTTATCGATTGAGTTTGAATCTTATATTGTAGAGAATTTAAAGGGAAATCCAATAATACATTGACCATTATATCGGATAAATGGTTTATTCCCGCTAACTAAATTATTTTTTTACTCCAACGAAATATTCATATGCCTCCATCGTGATATGTTTAATGTTTACAGCAACAAAAGCAATTAATTGAACGTACTGTGAAACTGTTGTGTGTATTAAACTCACATAGGTAATGCCGGGACAACCAAATAAATGTCCGGCTCAAAAAATTATTTTTTTATTTGGTTCAAGAGAACTAACATACGGTTTTGGAGCAATAACACATTAGTTGAGCGAACAAAATATTTTTTTGAGTGCAAAGAAGTACTCTTCCATCAAATATGTTCGCTGCTTGAAACAACATATTTCTCTCTGTGTGTGATTCGCTCAGCATGCCTCCCGCGCACACGGAGGAGTCGATAGCTATCGACCTATAGTCGGTTCACGACTGGAAGAGACTTTCTTGAAGCCCTGCTAAAGATATACTTTCAAGCCTATTTCGTATCCTTCCGCCAAAGGTAAACAAACATTGCCATGTGACTGCCACATGGCAATGTTTACATTCCACTGTGTGTGTGTACATGTGTTCGTACATGCACGTGCCCATTATAAAAGTCATGCATATATTATAAATGGATATTCCACAAGCGTAAAGTTTTTAATCTTGAGAATTTCACACAAAAGAATATGCGATGCCAGCGAAAAACATTTCATTCTATAAACCCAAAATGCGAGTATTTTGATGAATCGATAGTTGTTGTCTATTTACAATCGATTGTTAGTGACTTTCAATAAATTCCCGTACATCGAAGGCAAGATCATCAGTATTTATCGAAATTGCTACAGACGTTAAAATGGCGTGGTGGTTGAGTCGGATTTTTCACGCAATTGTAAAACTTTATTTAAAAATGGTTGTGACGGTTTTCGACAGGACGGCAGAGTTTGCGAGTGAAAGATTCTACGTCTTCGACAATGTGAAAACAATTCTTATGTGCAAATACTGCAACGTTAGAATAGAGTGGCAAAGGAAAGACACGTGCACGAAACACATAAAAACAGTACAACGAGAAAGTGAGCACAAATTAAAATCATACGTTATTAAAAACCAAATAATAAAGAGCGGATATTAGTAAAACAAGACAAATAAATGAATTATTATAGGTTAAACGAGATAATCGCTCAAATTCTCTGGCACTTGTATCAACAACACAAGGACTACGAAGGTTAGTAGACAAATGGCCCCGTTACTTTCACCATGAGCGTGATCATGTGACTATGCAAGAAACGTTGAAATCTAAATACGTTAGCATCACGTCATTAATAATTGGCATAATAAGATACCATTCTTTTCGATACCCATTTGTAAGCGATAAATTAACAATTACGTTAAAACTTTGGAACTATTTCCTCTCTTTGTGCTGGCAACCTAACGGCATAACTGTATCCACGCTCGCCGTTGTTTGTAATGTTATATGCATGTCGCTAACGGCTAGGGTGTTTTTTCAAAGGTTGATTTCCAAAAGTTTCTTCCAGTCGTGAACCGACTGTACTGTCGGTGTTTGTCGGGAATGCTCAAAGGAGGACAGGCCTTGTGTCTTGTGAGTGAGTGTTTCCGCACTAGTTCGGACCTGCTAGTTGTTTCACTGCGAGTCATGGGATGGGCTGGTCATGGTTGTTTGCGGTTAATATATTCAAATGGAGAAGAACTCGACAAACTAAACCCTTAAAATATACGTAATAAAAAAACACATTATTGGGTGAATATCGCGAAACAGGAAGTCATGCGCCATAATGGAAGAAGAAAACTGTCGTTAAGTGGCATTGATTTACGGAACTTCGTGTTATTTTCTTGGCAGTTTTACAACTGAAAAAGTTAACCAGAATTTCATAATCTTAAGAAAAATAATCGTGCGGATTTCTTAAGGCCCCCGTCTGCCTGGCGCTTGAACTGCGCTGCAGTGTGTGCTAAATACACGTTTCCCCACGAAACTATTGGACGTGCGTCCAAGGTACTCGTCTACGAAAACAACACACACTTAAGACGAGGGCTGTTGAGTTCTTTCAAAATGTCACGCAAGTTATAAACACCATTTGAGAGCACTCCAAAAGCTTTCACAAAGCTCTGTAGCTCAAAATACACCCACCAGACACGTACAGAACTACTCAAGGGCCCTGCATTAAACCTTCCTACAGACTTTCCACCAATAAAATAATAGGGTCACCGCTGAACGTCCCATAGGTGCACGCAGTGCGACGAGAACACTGCACTAGAGCTCAGAGCCTTGCGCTTAGCGGCGATGCGCGTGGCATTGTCGCCCTTATCGCTCCTGCGCCTCCCGGCCTCAGGCGCGGGAAACAGCTCCAGGTAGGCGGAAGCCACACATCTCCTTCGTCTGCTGTCCCACCTGCCAGCGCTGGATTGTTCCGCCTGAAGTACAGCCGACTACCACACACTTTCCCCTGTTACTATTGCTACTCTTTTTAATTAACGCACGCAGAAGGAAGAAAGAACCTGGCGCCACTATCAGATCCATTTCGAGACCGAGTTCCAGTATGCGTCCTGTCCACGGCGAAATTGGCGGGAGCAAGGTGGCCACCAACGAACACAGTCTGAAGTGTAGAGTGAATATGGCGTAGAGTGATGACGCTAGCTGCGCAGTAGCCATCTCCGAGCCCCCACATTGGACTGATTTTCTGCCAACACGACATTCGTAAACGACGCGGATATAATCTGAGGATATAACACTGCTTTGAGGTATTTGTATACTTAACTTAACCAGTTTTTTTAAATGCAATTAGATTAAATTCAAACTTGTAAAAGTATTCAATTCATATAGAAGTGCTTGTCTTTTGAAAATTAAGATACGAACAAACACATTAATTACTGTTGACCATGTGACTTTGACAGCTGTGTTGGTTTGGGGAAGGTCAATGCTCGGCACTTGAGCAGTAGAAGGATAGTCGGCCTGCCTCATCGTTGTTCTACAGTGCGAATGCTCGGAGTTTCCGGACGTGCGACTAGTGTACTCGACTTGTACTGTTCGCTCGGAGTGAAATGCCCAAGTGAACACCCACCTTACGATTGTTAACACGCGCGCGCGTTTTCTCCGTTACCGTTCTGGTGCTTCGTCGAGAGCTCAGTTTACAACACGTCGGTTCATTCCTTATTNGAAATGCCCAAGTGAACACCCACCTTACGATTGTTAACACGCGCGCGCGTTTTCTCCGTTACCGTTCTGGTGCTTCGTCGAGAGCTCAGTTTACAACACGTCGGTTCATTCNAACACGCGCGCGCGTTTTCTCCGTTACCGTTCTGGTGCTTCGTCGAGAGCTCAGTTTACAACACGTCGGTTCATTCCTTATTTTTAAAAAACAACTTTCAGATGCAAGTAATGGACAACAAACTAGACGCAGAAATACTTTTTTTTTTCTATTTTATTAATTTCGAAGTGGTACGAATTTTATAGAATTATTTTTTTAAGTGCCTGTAATTTTATTGTACACTTCTAAACGAATTTATAGTTTAGTGCTACGAGTCGGTTCATTTCCAAACTACGTTATTTATGTTTAATATATATTTTATATTAATTAACCTATGAGTTCATACGTTTCATTAAAAATACAGACAGTTAACCACCGTATACTGTTACACCAATATACGTTGATGATCCACAAGGTTATCAGTATAAACATGCGAAACAGAGGACCCGTCGGAAATGCGTGTCAAGTCTGCTCTTGCACACAAGATAAATGCCGGCGCGAGCTTAACTCCTCGGTGCGGCTCGTGTTGAAAACAAGGACCGTTCCTCATTGGCTGTTCCGGCTCTCCGCTGTGTCTGCTCGGTGTCACAGGCGTGCATGCAAACCAGGCACCATACATGTGCGTGTTAATGCTCGGTGTGACGGGCGTGCATGTAAACCAGGCACCATACATGCGCGTGTTAATGCTCGGCTTCACCCCTCTTGCAGAAAGTCTTCGTTTCCGCGTCATCANAACCAGGCACCATACATGCGCGTGTTAATGCTCGGCTTCACCCCTCTTGCAGAAAGTCTTCGTTTCCGCGTCATCATTTCGCGATTCATAATAATTACTAACAATAGAAAATTACGTTTTACGAGTCATTTAATATTTTTGTGCGTGATTTTAATTGCGTGTTATCTGCTTCTTTTAAATGTCAGGAACAGGTGTATATTTTATCAATAAGTACCTGCCTTTTTTTGCAAGCAGGAAATAACACAGAGTGAGAATTAAATACAAAAGTATTAAACAACTATAGGTTATTCACGGTAAAGTCAGCACTTTTTAAGGCCCTGCTAATTTTTTTCCTTTTTAGCCAATTTTTATATATCCATTGCGTTTTAATATAAACGTCACCATGTGACCAATAGATACCTCTCTCAAAAGTTAACGTCGAAGGATGCAGTAAAATGTATTTGTTAGTGGTTGATGCCGGTTGGAAGGGCCTTAAAGAGTGCTCACTTTACCGTGAATAGCCGATAGTAAGTTGTAGGCCTAAATGTTCTATAATCAGACATTTCCAATGATACCTCTGACACTGAAGTATGGCGAAGTCGTGCCTTATACTCTCTAGTCGCGGTCAACGTGTTTCCGTTGCCGGTTACGACAGCCTCGTCCGGCCACGTAGATCCTCTACTGCCCGTGTGCACACGCTACTCGCTCCGGGGGCGAGACGAGACATTCCTCCACAATTCCCACGAATGCAGACCAGGGGTGAATTCAAACTTTTTTTTTTTTGTTACTTGTGCTGTGAATTTTTTTTTCTCTCTCTTTCTCTCTCTGCGCACACCCCAAGGGCTGAGAAAGAAAAGTTTAAATTGCCTCATCAACGGCTATACAGACTGGCCCATTTTTTTTATTTTTTTATTTTTTTACATTCTCTTGCAAAATGTCGGAAACTTGGTGGAATGTGATTTACCTGGTTAAAATTATTTTATCTTAAAAAAAAAAACTGCCTCATAGAATATGACGAGGTATTCTCATCGAGAGCAGGAAATTATTAATGTTATAGAGAAGCTTACTTCGCTGAGACACCCTCTATACCTGAAGTAGTTAAAATGGCGCCAAATCAGTCGAACTAGTTGCAAGCGCACAGCTGGGTAATCAGCTGTAACTCACCGGTCCTTACCTCCGATGAATGTTTTACTGAATGGAGATTTTCTCTGAATTCCAGCGAATCTCATTACACTAATGATTAGAGACCTGAAAAATTCGCGTTTTCATTTCGGGACAAGCTAGAATTCAAAACCCCGTACGTTTGTATTGCTAATGCTATTGGTCTACCCGTTAAATTACACCTCCTGGACAACTCTGAGACTATAATAAATACACAGTAAAATGCAGACCGAATCACCGTCTTCCGCTAATACAACAAGCAACCAATGAACAGTGATATCTGCGTGATTTTGCATACGAAAACAGAGTATAGCCTACAGGTCATTGAACTCGCGAATTTTTCAGGACTCTACTAATGATGTATTCCTAATGTATTATATTTATTCGCCAGTTTGTTAGGCGTGTTGACAGACTATGATTAGAGACCGGGAAATGTCGCGGATCCACTCGGCAGCAAGCTAGACTCCACGATAGTTTGTGTACTCGAGCCTCAGTTAGTTGTTCATTGGTTGTTGGTCTAATAAGGTAACTCTATAGCACGTATCACGATATTCGGTTCTTGTTTTCCTTGCAAGCTCGTTATTGGTCGAAAGCGGTCCGGGGTGTGCTTAATAAACCGCGGTGCAATGGAAATACGTAGAGACCTGAAAAATTCGCGAGTTCAATGACCTGTAGGCTGTACTCTATTTTCGTATGCAAAATCACGCAGATATCACTGTTCATTGGTTGCTTGTTGTATTAGCGGAAGACGGTGATTCGGTCTGCATTTTACTGTGTATTTATTATAGGCTCAGAGTTGTCCAGGAGGTGTAATTTAACGGGTAGACCAATAGCATTTGCAATACAAACGTACGGGGTTTTGAATTCTGGCTTGTCCCGAAATGAAAACGCGAATTTTTAAGGTCTCTAGAAATACGAAATAAAATTTACATTTTGTGTAAGTTTAACTTGTCCTCAAATTAATATACGAAATTTCCGAGTCTCTAACTATGATTAGATGGAGTTTCACTCTCCGATATCTCCGATTCGGGTTTGTTATAGTGAGAGAGCTACCCCCCTCCGTCTTTTCTTCGTCCTTCCATCGCTTACGGTGAGCGTAAATCAGAGACGTATTTTTCCAGAGAGAACTCACAAAATGTTTTTCCTACGAATTTAAACCACGGAGCTACTGCATGTTGTTACATTCTAAACACTGCCAGTAATTGTTCGTAGGAATACATGTTAACTGTGGCAGGTTTGAAATAAACAAATACCTGCCACATGTAAACTTTTAATGTAAAACTTCTGCGAGCACGAAATAAAAGTTCCATCTTAGTTTTGACAAGGGTGTCACAAGATGGCGGTGCCCTGAGAAAAAAGACAGTTGTGGGAAACAAAGATGCGTTGATATGGAGAGACAGCAGTTAGGTTAATTGTTGGCAGTACTATATAAAATACAGCGTCCATAAAGACACGCATTCAATTATTATGTTGCACACTCTAAATGTGAAATAGCGAAAATGGAGCCAAATCAGAAAATGGCTCCACTGGTAACCAGTGCGAGATAACTGATTATGATGATCTCTGTAGTTCACTGATTTATATGTGATTCCCACACAATGTCGAGAATCTAACTACCGTAAGTCACTGGTTCCCAGTTCAGTTAGTAATAGCTTACCAACTGCCTTTCAGTGAGTGGTATTTCACGGATTGATATCACTGATTTGGGCTCAGACACTCTAAGAGAGAGAACAATGCTGTAAGGTTTGTAAAGTTTTCTGCAACTTTGATTTTTTTTTTTTATTAGAAGTTTCTTGTTTTGTTTCACGATAGACTGGAAAAGCAACGACAACGCCTCAGGAAAAAGGGCTATGTGCGATATGCTGTGAATCCCAGTTTGTGATCACCGTTCAACGAATAACATGCAAAATATGTCGTTCACAGCCACAGAGAACTTCACTTAAGTCATCAATGGTTAGATTGGAGGGTGGGTGGGAGAGATTTGGGTGGATCTTAACCTGGAGGTCTCGAGAGCCGATGAGGGCGAAACGAGGTGAGCATGGAGCAGCACCGGAATGCAATGGCGGGGAAGACGGGATACATCCGAGCACGATTCCCACACGCGAACCCGGTTCGCCTAGGTGGGAGGCGAGTAGTCTAACCACTACACCACCGCAGCCCTTGCTAGTTCGAGGCAGTCCCGTACCATATATTGTAACGTGGCGCGTCATCTGCCGTCCGCGCTCGAACCAACACCCACCGAGTCCACGCCGTGCTGCCTTGAAGAAGCGCCTACCAGCACGCCGCCTGCGAGCGCACTCTTCACTGCCGGCTCATCTTCCCAGCACCGACATCTGCCGTTGTTTTTCCAGCCTTCCCCACTCACCGTGAACATTTTTCTGGCAAACTTCCTAAACTACAATGGAAGATTTTATGCCTATACACAGTATGGCAGTAATACCACACATCCAGCTGCAGTTATAGGAATGTTTAGCGTCGCTACTATACAAAGTTGGGAACTTCCCTACGCATCTGACTGTTTCCTGAGTAAATGTAGGAACGCTACAATGGATGTATAGGGGAAACAATTACCATTCCCGCTTTCTCACTACGCATATACATTGGTATGGTAAATTTCCGAATAATTTATTAGAGTGTAGGGAGTGTTAGCCCTCATAGGAAATAAAATTGGGCCTGTGGTAGCCAGTTGACTTGGCAGGCACGTACTCACCGTAGATAACTGTAAATAAGGGATCTCCCGTTTCTCCCGTCCTTGCATTCCGGCGCTGCTCCATACTCACCTCAGTTCACACTCACCGGCTCTTAAGATCTCGATTTTAAGANCCCCCATCATAACTAGCTTAAATTTACATCACGTGACTGAAAATGTTTTTAGGGAAGGCTTGAATCTTTATTCGGAGGCACCAACGTGACAAACGACTACAGCAAGAAATTTCCCTGGCGCCTATTCAAGCACTTTCACGCGAAATTCACATTATTCCTATTTATAGGTGAAAAAAAAAGCAATATTTATTTATAGATGGTATGTCCTCCCTCGCGTTATGAAATGTACATCAGTACACTGTCAGAAAAAAATGTCCGGAAAATTACCGAAAATACCGGTTACAAATTACCCAGACACCTGCGTTAAATTACGGTCTCTTCGTTTTTTTTTTCAATAACGTTTTCTCCGTAAATTTCATACCTATCTCCGTGAATTCACGGAATATGTCCACAATCTTGCCAGTTTATTTTCATTAATCTGCTCTTTATAAAAACCAGTTAACAAAAAAAAAAGTTTTACTTTCGTTATGGGGGTGATGCACTGTGTATAAAAGCGACTATAGATAAATTAAAAAATGTTGCCCGGCAGCGGGATATGAACTCGGAAAAAATTTATAACTGCCCAACACTATACCCACCGCCTACCATACTTTTACGGAAAGAAGTGTTGTAAATACGGAATTTATATTGAACGATATACTGTATGTTCATCTTGGTTTCCAGTCATGCTATTTTCGTAATGTAATCCACTAAGTATAAAGGAGATATTTTAAAAAAAAGTTTAAATATTATGTCTTGTAGTGGGATTTGAACACGAATAGAAAAATCAACAATCAATAACTAGAACCACTCAACTACCACACCTTTGCACGAGGTTTTCCGTAAATAAGGATTTTACATGAAAATGACGAACGCGCCTGTCTTAGTTTCAAGTCGTGTTAGAACGCTTGTAATATTTGCGGTTTATAAAACGAGGTTACGAAATTTAAAAAAAATTATTTTCCTTATGTGCGTGTTTGTTTTACTGTGTATACAGAACATTTTGCCCTGTAGTGGAATTTGACATGATGGCACTCGATGAGTTTTTTGCCACTCACCTGCTACCATTTTACACGAAGTGTCATTGTGAAGTATTATTATACGCTTCAGGTATCGTATGCATTATTCGTGTCTGAAAATCGAAGCCATAATAATACGAAGAGCTTCCGTATTTTATATTTACGGAGCTAATTTCCGTTGTGCCATTCCGTAAATTAATTCTACATCTCCGTAAAAGTTTCCGTAAATCCACAGAGATTTCTAATAGCTCACACGGAAGAGCTGCTTTGAAGTACAGCTTCGCCGGCGAAGAACCGGGATCTCGCTGGTGATATTCGATCGCGGGAAAGTTGGCAGGTCGAGAGGGCTTTTAATTAACTTTGTCGTGCGGGACGTTGGCGGCAGCCTCGAGTGATCAACGTGAGATTTCTTTGCGCCCCTCCGTCGGGCATCTGCCGTTGTCGGCGAGGGCGGTGAGGTTGGGGGGGG
>NQII01006150.1:46793-107737 GCA_002778355.1 Clitarchus hookeri
GGCTCCACGTGACAAATAAGGGGATTTCTTTTCCCTTCCAACTTTCCCCCTCGGCCCCGCAGAGCCCTGCTTCCGTCACTGAAATGCCTCAGGGCGTGCTAAATCTCGGGCCTGCCCGGCTCTCTTTACTGCTTTTTCTCTCCCGGCCGCATACACCCCGTCCAAAGTAGCCAGAGACAAAACATGTCCGCCCTGATCCTTACCGCTCCCGCTTCCCTGCGCGCCTACACCCCGTCCAAAGTAGCCAGAGACACGAGAGTTTCCGGCGTCACGTTACTTTGGGCTGTTAAGAGAGTCGCAGGGAATAAAAACCGTTAGCAAAAACTAATAAAAACATAGAAACGGAGGTAAACTTAGTTTATATGTATGCGATGGATATCGCTCGCCAAAGTGTTGGACTCGATAGATATGCCCCGATACTCGAGGCCTTCCACGAGGACGCTGTGAGTTTTTTTAATTCCTTTCAGTCAGTGATAAGTATTTCAATTTAAGCGTTACAACAAATGCCATTTTTAGTTTAAAGGAAAAACCGACTGGATGACTGACGTATCAACGGCCAGCCTCAACCACTAATCATAGAAACATAAAATTTTGGAGGAAACATTTATTATGTAATGTAAGCAGCCACTAAGGAGGGATTTTTCAAAACTCAAACCCTAAAGGGTGTTAAATTGGGGTTTAAAGTTTATATGCAGAAAACATATTAGATTGTCCTATCAACTCTAAACTTCGTGGGTCCACGGTGGCTGAGCGGTTAGCCTGCTCGCCTCCAACCAAGGCGAACCGGGTTCAATCCCCGGCCGGGTCATCGGATTTTCACAAGTGGGTATCGTGGCGGACGATGCCGCTGGTCGGTCTTGGAGATCTCTCGTTTCCTCTCGCTCCTTCATTCCGGCGCTGCCTCATACTTACCTCAATCACCCTCGTCGGCTCTCAAGGCCTCGTTGTTAAGAGCCGACCACATCTCTTCACTCCTCACTCTATTAACTTCGTGAAATTACTATAAAAAATAAATAACTAAACCCGTGGTTAACAGTTTCTTAGAAATAAACCAAAAGTAAAACGGTTCCATTAAATAAAATTGCAAAAAACCTTGTTTATAATGAAATATTTGTAAAAGCCTAACTGACATGTTGACACATATAACAACTCCAAACTTAACAACCACAATTATCTTACCTTTTGGACTTGCATTTCATTCGACCGTCTATTTTAAAATATGTATTTCATTTTGAAGACCTGCTTACTATTAAAGAAAATATTGTAACAAAAAAACACGAATTCCGCGCAGCCAAAGTCGCGGGGAAATTTTTTTTATTATTATTTTAAAGCTCTGTCGTATATCGCAACCAATAAAAATGCATAGTGTGCTTTACGTTATTGACGACCACCCGTACAATGAGATGTATGCCTGTATGTATAGCACGATGGAAGATTCCTTGGACGATCTATGCAAGCCTGCGTGGCCGCTTGTATGGATGATTCTATGTTCTATGGAAGATTTGGTCATTTGCTGGCCGTTTTCATGGACGTTTTCGTAATTGGTCGTGTGCAAGTTTCGGTCGAATGTTTCCTATAAGGTTGGAATTTTAGCCAACCAGAGAGGGGGTGATAGAGTCATTTTGCTTATTTCATATTGAGTAAATAAAAAAAATAACCCGAAAATATTTACCGATTGTAAAACAGCATTGCGTTAAAATTATGGTAAACATTCGTGTTTATTTAAGACAAAAGTTTCCGATGTGAGGACAAAACTATTAGGCTCTGTGCATAAAGGCATAAAGCTGACGTCATGAGTAGGGGCAGTGATATTTCGAGACAAGATAGAGTCCAAAGCACTGTAGTGTCGTCCAGCTTCTTTGACTGGCTAAAAAAATGTTCTGGCCCGTGATAACCGTTTGCGCACGAATCACGAAGGTTCAGTGTCGGAGTTACTTAGTCCCGAGTGGCTTGGTCGAAGACGGACACGGCACAAGCAGCCAATGGAGGTATAACAACAGCTGAGGTGTGTATGTAGTATTGAAGTCTACTGTGTGTTCCGATTTTTACGCGAAAAGTCACTGGTCCTAGTCATGAGTGAAGATTATTCCTGAACCACAGTTGCAGAAGTAAAATAATAAAAAGTGCACTCGTCTTTGCTTGGGCGGCAACAAGTATTTTTGGACAGGTTATTCCAAAGAACCCTCCATAACTGATAGCCTGCAAACTCGGGTAGCAGGTCTCGTGGAAGCTTCCACCCGAGCTTGTACGGAAAAATGCTATCGTGGGATACTGCACGGGCTTAAGGAACATAGTGTAATGATATCTGGAGGAGGAACTTGCCTTATTGGGTATTGTTTCCTGCCTAGTACAGTATAGATCATCAAACACACTTCCTATGCAACATCTCCTATGTAATGCGCTGTCACCGAGAGGTAGCCAATTACAGCACGTAAAACTCTGAAGATGCATTTGTATGCACAAACCGTTCTGTGCGTTAAAAAAAAAAAATTCATTTGAACGGTAGTTGTTTAAGGATCAATCCCACCCGCTATGTTGAATTTTCCATTTATGCGCCATAACTTTCCTTTCAATAAATAATAACCACATTCCTTACAATAGCGCGTCTACACTTTACAAATGCCTTCAAATGTAGCCGCCCAAATTTTATTCGCCCATCATGGGGTAATTGTGAAACGGCAAGAATCTACTGGTAATTTTAAAACGATTACGTCATTATTACTTGAAAAAAATTTAAAATTTATGTTTGTTATACGTATAGCGTAATGTATATTATCAAAGATATATAGTTGTAGTTTCAAAATAAGTGTTTCTAAATGAATATACAGCGGGATGCAGGGAGGTGATTTTTTTTATAAAAGATGAACTAGAAAACATAGTACGAGTTATAACCTGAAGTGATTATTAAGAGGAATATGCTCCTCTGAAAAACGATATCGCAGATGATGTTATTTCAGAATGTTAGAAAGAACACGATATGAAACAAAAATTCCCCGAATGATGTTTTCTTGATTGGATCACCATTATCAAGTAAATAGGGAGCGCCATGTATTCATCTTAATTTTTTTCTAAAACTAGTGCGAGATCAAATGTTTCATAGAGAATGTGTATTGTCAGTTTCAAATTGATGGGAAAAAAAACAGCTTTGGTGCAATTCGTTTGGCTAAATGGTCGTCCAACAAAAAACATCGACAGATTTTTAAGCAATGCGCTTGTTTGCCTGCTAATTATGTAATAGGCCGGCAGCATTTTGTATATCTTAATGAGGAAAACTATATTACACAACAAATTAAATGNCTGCTAATTATGTAATAGGCCGGCAGCATTTTGTATATCTTAATGAGGAAAACTATATTACACAACAAATTAAATGATTTTGTACTGTATTAACCAATTCAAACCCAGTGTACACTAATGTGTACATTACGCGCGTGTAGGTAATTTTTGGTCTGTACTGCACTCTGCGAAGTTACATGACCAATGATCTTATACCTGTGGGTAAATGATTCGCAAACCGTCTTACCGGTCTAGGCGATAATTGGTTCATATAAATATGGCCGAACATATAGCTTACAGCTCATTGGACGTGACAACGAAACACGTGTTGTGTCGACTTAAGTACAGCACACATCATGAAATTTCCTGTCTGCAACATCTGAAGCCGTAAATTAAAGTGGGACTGAAAGGGTTAAGTAATTCGTTGTTTCATCACAAGCAGTTTCTGATAATTCATAATGAAGTCTTAAGAAGATTCTGATTTTCAAGGACGTGTAACTCGTTTACTAAATAAATCGTATTGTAATTTGTTTTCTCATTTTTCGTCAGGATCTTAGCAAAGCGTTTTACCAGGAGTTTAGGATATCCCTGTAAGTCGGTTTCCGTCATAATATAGTAGAGAATTTCTGAAGCTTGAATTCGGAAGTGTGTCGGTGTACCTTGGAGCAGGTATATCAAAGGTGCCCAGTTCACTGAGACGTGGAAGAGGCCGATGGCGGCAGGGCAAAGGGGACTGGAGAAGGAGTATAAATGTCCTGCGACACGCACACACTGTTTTATCAGCGAAGGGAGCTGTTATCTGGCAAGGAGACTGAAGGCGTGAGGCCACACAAGCGCCCCTGCGTCCGTTCCAGTGTTGCCAACAGTAGGGACTTGTCCCCGTGCCTTCGTACGTTTGGTAGTTTTCCTTCATGTCCATGGGCGTTAGAGAAGATTTTCGAATATAATTTACAACAAAAACGTTTTGCTGAAAATGTTAAAGTTAAAACACAAATAAATAAAATATGACAAATACTGGACACGGTCCAGCTGCACGAGAAATTATAAGGTACAGTTTAACCCATTTTGCCTTGACTTTATATTTGTCAGTTTATTTTTATCTCCCTGGAAGCTCGTGCAAATCTAATAATCACTGGTGATTCTAAGAAATTTTGAAATAGGTACAGTCCCCGACAGATAAGTACAAAAAATTATAGCGAGTTATGGGCCAGGTTTTTATTGCCACGTCGGTGCTTTTAAGGCAAATTAGGGTCATTTCAAAATGTTTGCAGGAGGACGGCGAAACCTGAGCTGGCAACGCTGGAAAGTTACATCTGTCCTGCGTGCACGTGCAGACTGCAGTACCTGACTCAGGCCTGAAGCTGCGTTCACAATAGAACAATTAAGCGATTAGTTATGCCTTATGACGTACGGAAGAACTGAACACGTGTTATTTTAATGAGTTGGTATCCAATGGAACTTATCAGGTCGTGTACGGTGTTGGGATTTCCTCGAGCGTTAAATTAAATAGTTTTATTTGTATCTATCAAGTAAAAATAATACAACAGCGGCCAATCAGAACAGAGCAGTCGATGATGATGTTGGCGGGAAACTTATTTGCAGTAATGTAACTGTAAAAAATATTTAAAAGGCGTGAGTATGCACATGTGTATGATTATATCNCTGCTAATTATGTAATAGGCCGGCAGCATTTTGTATATCTTAATGAGGAAAACTATATTACACAACAAATTAAATAATTTTGTACTGTATTAACCAATTCAAACCCAGTGTACACAAATGTGTACATTACGCGCGTGTAGGTAATTTGTGGTCTGTACTGCACTCTGCGAAGTTACATGACCAATGATCTTATACCTGTGGGTAAATGATTCGCAAACCGTCTTACCGGTCTAGGCGATAATTGGTTCATATAAATATGGCCGAACATATAGCTTACAGATCATTGGACGTGACAACGAAACACGTGTTGTGTCGACTTAAGTACAGCACACATCATGAAATTTCCTGTCTGCAACNTCATTGGACGTGACAACGAAACACGTGTTGTGTCGACTTAAGTACAGCACACATCATGAAATTTCCTGTCTGCAACATCTGAAGCCGTAAATTAAAGTGGGACTGAAAGGGTTAAGTAATTCGTTGTTTCATCACAAGCAGTTTCTGATAATTCATAATGAAGTCTTAAGAAGATTCTGATTTTCAAGGACGTGTAACTCGTTTACTAAATAAATCGTATTGTAATTTGTTTTCTCATTTTTCGTCAGGATCTTAGCAAAGCGTTTTACCAGGAGTTTAGGATATCCCTGTAAGTCGGTTTCCGTCATAATATAGTAGAGAATTTCTGAAGCTTGAATTCGGAAGTGTGTCGGTGTACCTTGGAGCAGGTATATCAAAGGTGCCCAGTTCACTGAGACGTGGAAGAGGCCGATGGCGGCAGGACAAAGGGGACTGGAGAAGGAGTATAAATGTCCTGCGACACGCACACACTGTTTTATCAGCGAAGGGAGCTGTTATCTGGCAAGGAGACTGAAGGCGTGAGGCCACACAAGCGCCCCTGCGTCCGTTCCAGTGTTGCCAACAGTAGGNGTTATCTGGCAAGGAGACTGAAGGCGTGAGGCCACACAAGCGCCCCTGCGTCCGTTCCAGTGTTGCCAACAGTAGCGACTTGTCCCTGTGCCTTCGTACGTTTGGTAGTTTTCCTTCATGTCCATGGGCGTTAGAGAAGATTTTCGAATATAATTTACAACAAAAACGTTTTGCTGAAAATGTTAAAGTTAAAACACAAATAAATAAAATACGAAAAATACTGGACACGGTCCAGCTGCACGAGAAATTATAAGGTACAGTTTAACCCATTTTGCCTTGACTTTATATTTGTCAGTTTATTTTTATCTCCCTGGAAGCTCGTGCAAATCTAATAATCACTGGTGATTCTAAGAAATTTTGAAATAGGTACAGTCCCCGACAGATAAGTACAAAAAATTATAGCGAGTTATGGGCCAGGTTTTTTTATTGCCACGTCGGTGCTTTTAAGGCAAATTAGGGTCATTTCAAAATGTTTGCAGGAGGACGGCGAAACCTAGCTGGCAACACTGGAAAGTTACCTCTGTCCTGCGTGCACGTGCAGATTGCAGTACCTGACTCAGGCCTGAAGCTGTGTTCACAATAGAACAATTAAGCGATTAGTTATGCCTTATGACGTACGGAAGAACTGAACACGTGTTATTTTAATGAGTTGGTATCCAATGGAACTTATCAGGTCGTGTGCGGTGTTGGGATTTCCTCGAGCGTTAAATGAAATAGTTTTATTTGTATCTATCAAGTAAAAATAATGCAACAGCGACCAATCAGAACAGAGCAGTCGATGATGATGTTGGTGGGAAACTTATTTGCAGTAATGTAACTGTAAAAAATATTTAAAAGGCGTGAGTATGCACATGTGTATGATTATATCAGTTCACAAAATAATCTTCTCTGTTAGAAAATGTCCGCTTTGAATAATGATCTGTTTAAAGATGGCCGTGTTATTCGAGGTTAGGTTGGGAACAAACGTAAACAGAAAAGGTTCGTAGCAAGTTTTCATTGGCTGTAATTAAGAATTATCAACTGAATTGTGAGTCGTAAATCCAGCAGACGTAGCTCCGCGTGCGAGAACCGCGGTTCCTGCGTAATTATTAACTCGTCGTTTTTCGATTGTAAACCCGACTTAACCTATATACAAAACGTCTGAATATTTTCCTGTTCTTATTCTAACTTGGACGCTTTGATGAAAAGTAGTTCCATGTCTCAGTGGTTTAATCAAAGGGGTTTCATTTAATTTGGTTGCCAATTTTAGTGCCGTAGTGATTTACTTCAAATGGACGATACCCTCATTTCACCAGTGCATTCAATAGGGGTCACTTTAAACCATAGTGGGCAGCGGTGGCGCAGTGTCCAGGGCGCTCGCCTCCCACCACGGCGATCCGGGCTCGATCCCCGGCGGGTTCACTCCCGGGATTTTGGCATGTGGGAATCGTGCTGGACGATGCCGCTTGCTGGCGGGTTTTCTCGGGGTACTCCCGTTTCCCCCGCCCTTGCATTCCAGCGCCGCTCATTCTAGGGTTTCATTACTGTCATGTCCGGGGATGACGGTCACCTACGGGTCCCAGCTAGAAAGACCGTCACTCGGAGGGTGTCGCATTGCCCTGGGTGCACACGCCATTTTTTTTTACCATACATTTCCATCTACAGTTCCCACATTGACGTTAAACACCTAATAAACAGTTTTGTTTATAAATAACACAGTAACGTGCACAGAATCTTTGGGCCTTCGCCTGACTTCGTATTAGGCAGGTGCGGTTCAAAGTTGCCAACGCTAGTACAAAGCCACCCCAAATGACAGCCGATTAGGAAAATGGAAGAGAGGAAGATCTGTAAAAGTTGGACCACATAAACATGGACAAAGAACAGGCCTAGATGGCATAGCCCATGAATATTATGAAGATGGTCCTTTTGACCATGCTTAAAACCACCATGCAATAAGTTCCAGTATTCCTTACTTTGGAGAAGAGAAGGAAGCGAAGCGGGATAGGCAGCAGTAGCAATGCCACGTGTTCTCCTTACGTAATGAGCGCAACGACTGCTCCGGTCACAAATGTTTTAAACTTTACTGATTCCACTCGCTGAATTGTGTTTGCATTTTTAGTATCGTCTCCAACTGATCATAATCCTGTAACATTGCCTCGAATTATTCGGTACGCTGCATAATTTTCCTGAAGTGATACATATNTCATTGTCTCGAATTATTCGGTACGCTGCATAATTTTCCTGAAGTGATACATATTTGTAGCGCTCTCTTGAACCAACACAAATATTGCAGTGTTGCCTCCGTCAATCAGTATCTTGCAGCCATTTTTTTTGTAGTAATCAANGCCCTTGCATTCCAGCGCCGCTCCATTCTAGGGTTTCATTTCTGTCATGCTCGGGGATGACGGTCACCTACGGGTATCAGCTGGAAAGACCGTCACTCGGAGGGTGTGCTCCCCACACGCCATTTTTTTTTTTTTTAACCATACATTTCCATCTAAAATGAAGGCTCTGCAGTTTCCACATTGATGTTAAACGCCTAATAAACAGTTTTGTTTATAAATAACACAGTAACGTGCACAGAATCTTTGGGCCTTCGCCTGACTTCGTATTAGGCAGGTGCGGTTCAAAGTTGCCAACGCTAGTACAAAGCTACCCCAAATGACAGTAGATTAGGAAAATGAAAGAGAGGAAGATCTGTAAAAAGTTGGGCCACATAAACATGGACAAAGAACATGCCTAGATGGCCTAACCCATGAATATTATGAAGATGGTCCTTTTGACCATGCTTAAAACCACCATGCAATAAGTTCCAGTATTCCTTACTTTGGAGAAGAGAAGGAAGCGAAGCGGGATAGGCAGCTGTCGCAATGTCACGTGTTCTCCTTACGTAATGAGCGCAACGACTGCTCCGGTCGCAAATGTTTTAAACTTTACTGATTCCACTCGCTGAATTGTGTTTGCATTTTTAGTATCGTCTCCAACTGATCATAATCCTGTAACATTGCCTCGAATTATTCGGTACGCTGCATAATTTTCCTGAAGTGATACATATTTGTAGCGCTGTCTTGAACCAACACAAATATTGCAGTGTTGCCTCCGTCAATCAGTATCTTGCAGCCATTTTTTTTGTAGTAATCAANTCTTGAACCAACACAAATATTGCAGTGTTGCCTCCGTCAATCAGTATCTTGCAGCCATTTTTTTTGTAGTAATCAACATCTTATAGAATTTTCTTGAACGGAACAATATTCTATAGAATTGTCTTTAACGTATCAATATATTGCTGTGTTGTACTGGATTTGGCAATATGTTGTAGTATAATTTTAACTGATCACTATCTTGAGGCATTATTCTCGAACAGGTAAATATTTCGTGCCATTGTCTTTAGCTTATCAGTATTTCTTTGAAGCGTGCTAAACAACTGAGTATCGCTTCGCGTCATCTTGAATCGATCCCTGTTCTTTAGCGTTGTCTTTAACTATTGAATATCGTCTTAAAATAATCAACAACCAATAACATTGCCCTGAGCTGATCAACTTCTCGTCACATTTTCTTTAACTGGTCGATATAGGCTGTTCACGGTAAAGTGAGCACTTTTGAGGCACTAGTTACTTTTTTTATTTCAGCAATTTCTTATCCTTTAACCACCTTTTTAAATAAATATTGTAATGTAAGTAATAAACACAGTGTGTGTATTCCACCGCACTCGGAAGTTAACGTCCAAGGCTGAAATAAAATATACGAAGCTATGTTGTAATTATCTGTGTCGTGGGGTAGAGGGAAATCAGCATGCACGTATTTGCTAGAAGAGTGCGTGCAGGCCTATGTGTGTGTGCTATTTCAGACCCTACACTCCTACATACAACAGTAACTTTGCGACGCGCCTGTATGTACGCCTTTGTTTTCTTTACATGTGTGGACGGTTGTTACATGTTCCCGAACTTCAAAGGTTTGGAAATGCTGACCAACTGTGCTTGTAACAGGGCTGAAATTGTGCAAACGTCAGCCGTATTGTGCAAAACACATAATTTGTGAAAAAAATTTGCCGCTTTGAGGGAAATTCGGGAAATTTTGAGGCAAATTTTAGTGACTTTGGCCGTTTTTGAGGGGAAAAAAAAGCATATTCCGAAGGAAAAAAAAGAGAAAAATGGCCTCATGACACCATCAAAGATGGCAGCCAGGTAGTCCCTTCGCCTCCCCCCCCCCTTACAACCCGAGCCATGTGCACCAGAACCGGCCTTTTTTTTATTATTTATAACTACTATTGGCTATTGCAGGTTATTTAATATTCCTTATTGGTCGGTCTGCCGCCTGGAAAGTTGTTCTCCAAGAGCTGGTTGGTGAGCGGCGTTCGGCCATATTGCTTGCCAGTGACGCTATCTTGCTGGTGTCCGCTGGAGTTCGCTATCTCCCCTCTCCACTCTGAGGTACTCTGTGCTTTGTCGTTAGCCGCGTGTCTTCGTTATGGGCTGTTCACGGTTACTTCCAACTTCTCTGAAACCCTGCTGAAGTTCTACTTCCAGGGTATTCCTCCGCCTCGTGCAAAAAAAGCTTAACCAAGTATATGAAATTGAACCCAATGGACAACGCACCCAATGTAATATTATTTTACATACTAACTATTTCTTACTAGGCGTTACCAACTCACCTATATTCTACCTGTTTTTATTTATAGTAATTCTAAGTTCAATATTATAATTTATTAATAAAATATAAGTAAAAATTCAGTTTAAATATAATTAAAATACTTTTACGGCAACACATGTAGGTTATAAAACACTTTTAATACGTGACATATTTAGGAACGCACCAAACACGTCATACATGGGGTGATTTTTCAGAGGTCTGATTCAGAAAGTGTGAAGAAACCGCGAATAGACTATTCAAGACAGTTTCTTACTAACTGGGCCAGCCAGAAGTAGTATACTCAGGTAACGAACGTTTGTAATACACTAGATGACACTTGAAGACGCGTGGCAGTTACGCAAGTTGATCCGCGTGAAAGTTTTTCGAAATACTGTACGTCGATTCACGTCACCTTTCGACGGAAATGAGTCTCACCTTCTGACAAGCTCCATCGCGACGCTATCACGCTTACAAATGTTTGCAAGCACGAGTATGGAATTACTGAGCCAGATTTTAGTCAGAAGTTTATATAACAGAAATAAAACTAATAACTTGCCACAAATTCAAATGAGCAATTCCATGGCCGATTCCTTCTTGCCCATCGCTGCTTCTCTGAGCAACTTGCTCCGTCTCTAATGATCTCGCTGTAGACGAGGTGTCAGGCCCTGCCTACCTGCGCAGCTGCCATGCGCACTCATATTAACTTTACGGTTGCACCTCTTACCGCGGTTAGACTGCTCGCCTCCCACCAAAGCGAAACGGGCTCGATTCCCAGCGGGATCGCCCCCCAGATTTTCGCACGTGAGAATCATGCCGGACTATGCCGCTGGTCGGCGGGTTTTCTCGAGGATCTCCCGTTTTCCCCGCCCTTGTACTCCGGCACTGCTCCATTCTCCCCTATTTTCACCCTCAGGCGACCTCCCGTGGCGCATTCGGCTGGCGCGCCGCCGGTCTGGGGTACGGGAGGTTCTGGGTTCGAATCCTAGGCAAGGCATGCGTGTTAGTTTAAGTTATGTCGTGAGTTAGTTTATAAGCCGTCCCATGATAAGCCTTCGGGCATAACACGGGGGGAAGTTGTTAAACGCTTTCCAATCCAATTTCACCCTCATCGGCTCTCAAGACCTCGATGTTAAGAGCCGCACAAATTTCTTCACTCACTCGCGAGCACTGCGTGCCAGTTTCACGGAGTCTGAGAGAAGTGTGTGTCGTGCAGGTGAGATATCCAGGGAGTTTCTGCAGTGGATGCTGCAGGAATGTGCGCGAGTGGCCAGGCAGGCTGGCAGAGGGTGGCGGACACCCCGGTTATAAATGATCCGCCGTGGCAAGGACGCCGCATGAGGTAGGGGGAGGTGTCGATAATTGACGACGCGCGGCAGCGGGCGAGCTGTCACGGAGGGCCGGCACCCTTGGGGGGGGGGGGCGGTCTCTAGAGACTCCAGGTGCATGCTGGGAGAGGAAGGGGTGGACACACAGGTGCCACGACCGACGTTTGTTTCGCCCTAGCACGTCAGAGGGGACGTGGTCGTCGCCCGCGAACAACTCAGTTATGAGTTATGCAGACCGCGGACTCTCGGCCACACCTGGGCGTCACTTCGCCGACAGACGTCCAGCGCCGGCGTCGATCAACCAGCCGCTTTCCTTTGTTATTTTATTGTGATATCAGGTGTTCAAATTGGCGACCTTGTGCGCTGATACATACTGTAAAGCGATTCTGAGCGGACAATACCGCACATCGAATTTCATCTGGACTTGTCGCAGAGCAAGCTTGTGTTATACGGCCTTTCGCGTCTTCGGGAGTCGTTGGTGGGTCTTTGTAGACCTGTTGCTTTAATGGTTCCCACAGATAAAAGTCCATAGGCGTTAAGTCTGGGGAACGTGCAGGCGATTTCGTGTTTCCAGACCGACCGATCCAACGACCACCGACAGTTCTGTTAAGAACCATTTACTACATCAGCATACGCACTGTCGAGGAGTGTTAATAAAAATTATCACTCCATTTAAAGTAATGAAGTTGACCTTTGTATCTTCTTTACCCTCCCGCGTACGGGGTAATTATCACTATCAGTTATTAGCGCATTGGACCCAAGCAACTTTTGTCTGAATTATTTTCTTCTACCACTGAAATTAGCGGTGTTATTCAGCTGGCCTGCCTTAAGTGCCTCATCCGGTATACACACACATACATATATGTATGTGTNGAATATCGGGAATCCGGTAGAACATCACATCTTCGACATCGCTGCGGCCGGAAAAAGATCGCGAAAGAACGGGACGAACAACGACTGACGAGAATCGTTAAACGTGACAGACGTGCAACCCTTTCTCAAATTGGCGCAGATTGGATGTGTGGACTGCCCTGCAGGATTCATGGTGTGAATTGCCTCCTGCATACCTTCAGACATTAGTCGAGTCCATGCCACGTCGTCTTGCGGCACTTCTGCGTGCTCGGGGNGGCCCCCGGGGGGGGGGGGATACAACTTCCTTTGCATAAGGCGGAGGAATATCCTGAAAGTAGAACTTAAGCAAGGCTTCAAAGAAGTTGGAAGTAACTATGAATGGACTATATTATGATCGGATATATGCGTGCGCAAGACAAGTAACCACCAGCAACTAAAAACACATATTTATAATAATAAATGAGCGGCCGTTTTACTTCCGCCAAGCTATAAGCACGCAATTCCTGGAAATATCCCCATCTCTTAAATTGTGGCTTAAATTGTTTCAATAAATATTGTAGTATATGTGATTTTCTGCCTCAAAAACCAGAATAGCTACATTTTGTTTTCAGTGTAATTTTTTTTCTAATTTTTTTGTTACTATAGTTTAGATTTTTTTTTTTCTCAAAAGTTTGTCTGTACACATAAAATTTTATTTTTTAATTTGTTGTAGGTTCAATGTTATTAAATTTTTTTTAATTTGAGGGGGGGGGGGAGGCCTGCAAAAAATTAAAGCGAAAAATCCAATGAATATTCATTCCGAAAAGGTGCCTTTCTCTCACGAAATCATTCTAAACTAACCGACATTCTGTAAAATGGAGTCCCTTTTCTTTGTTGCAATCCCAATTCAGAGCTGAGAACAGATACTAATGCTATATAATATCTATCGACAATTAGTTTCGTGTACGATACTACAAACCAATGCAGATACATTACCTGTTTTGTTGTATTAGTATGCCGCTTGCACAGACAAAACTATTGTAACTGTAGTACATATTTAAATGATGGAAATTACCATCTCAACAAGTAGGGCCTACGAGAGCATTAAAAATGTTTCTATTTGATGCAAATTTTTACATGAGAGTAGTAGGATTATGGATACTTTGGCGCAAGGGGACGGGCAACAGAAGAACTGATGCCAGCCGCAGCCATCTTTAATTTCCCTTTTTCCCCTTAAAATTATCCTTTTTCCTTTAAAATTTTCCATATTCCCCTTCCGGTTTTTCTCTCAAAAAAGCACATATCCCCCCCAGTCTCAAAAACGATCCTCCGAAAGGCACTTTTCGATCCATCGGAAGGATTTGGGGGGATATTTTTCGGGGCCAGAGCAGTGGCGGCCATATTGGTTTTATAGACATAGGGTATGCCAAATCGATATACGGGATCTAGTATCGTAGCTGGAGCCAACCAGCAGCCATGTTGTGACATCATTCAACCACCATGTTGGATGTCGGTAACATTGACCTTGACCTTTGACCTCGACCCCATAACCATGACCTTGAATAAACTTAAAACCTAAAAATCACCAAAAATTCCAAAAAATTGTTAAAATCTAATAAATTCATAAAAATGAGCGAGCATATTACATTACTGACTAGGTCCACCATGATGGGTGTCAGTGATATTGACCTTGACCTTTGACCTTAAACCCGAAAATTGTCAACTAATTTTCTTAAAAATTTAAAAAATCATAAAAAATTATTTTAAAAATACATTTTAAATTATTATAGCATTATTTTTAATAACTTAAATTTTTGGAGGTCCCCCACAGCACCACATCCATCAGACGACTGACTACTCTCCAATCAATCATTTTGTATTAACTTATATAACAATATGTTATTGAAATATGCTTGTAGGCATATGTTTATACAAATATAGAAATTTAAAATAATTTTATATTCCCATATTATTATATACATAATTATATATATAATTAATTAAAAATAATTTTTATTTATATATCAATACATAATTATGTATTAAATAGATTAAAAATAATTTTATAATTCTACATTTATGTATACATAATTATTTGTGTTTTCTTCTGGGGCGGACGAGTATGTGGTTTTTCTCAGAATGCTACCATATTTTTTTACATATACATTTTATGGTGGAAGGCCTTTTGTGGGCACAAGCTATGCTCTTTACTGTAAAAAGAAACGCATTTATATAGGAAAAAAATTACAGTTGACGTTCTTACACAGTGAGATGAACATCGATTTGGAAGCGCTCTCTCGTCATACCACGAAGATTAATTGCGAATACGAAGGCCTGCGTTTGACCTCAAAGATCTTGGAGCCACGACCTGCGTCATCGCTAACTGGTTGTCGCCAGCGCCGATTCTGCGATCGACTTTTCACCTATGGTCGAAATGCTCGTCGGCATGAGAGAACGGCCAGTACGAAGAGCCCTTTTAGCGTGATGAAGCATTACGACATTGGTCCCATGCAGTTTGTGCAAGGCGATGCATTGAAAGAACACACCGATATCTGCAAGGATTCGTCTACTGGGAGTCAGCAAGTGTTGCCGGCAATACCTCTTGCTGCATCGATGGGCACCGATTCGAAAGGTGATTGTGATGAGACAGTTGATGCTAAAGACGGAATGAGTGCAGTAGAGTCTGTTTGTGTGGAGTGTACACTTGCAAGACTTTCGCGTGAAGTCGCCAGAACTTCAGAATAAACTGTCGTCGGCTCTAAATACTGATAAGCATACAACTCCTGCTACAAAAAAAAAGCAAATTTAATATAGAATACAAAACAGGAGGTGAAGATGACCATGAAGAGAGCATCGATGAAAATGAATATGAAGACAGTGATAGTGCTGAAGACGATGATGACGATTTTCTCGATGCACTGACACGCCCCTCCAACATATTTGCTGCAACAAGCCACATGGAGAAGGTAGAAGACGCCGAGAATACTGGCTACCTGTTTCCCGAAGACCCGAATTAACTTTTTGATAGACTCAGATATTTGATTGTCCTTCAAAAACGCGGCGATCTCACGCACATTAACGAGATATCTTCAATCATTAGTGAACTGAAGGATCGGGGATATATCGCATGATGTGATGAACCACTTTCTTCTAAAATTGTAATTACAAAATAATAATAAACTATTATTATAAAATAATTTGTTTTTCTTTATTTTTGTGTCCTAACATTTTCCCCTCACAACTTTAAAGTGGTGCTATGAGCGCTAGATTATTAACGGAAAGATATGTGTATAGAATGATAATAAATACTTTAGTATAAAACTGCCTACAAAACATTAATTCTGTCGACATATACACATTTGGAGACAGTTGGCGCACGAATGCAATTTCTATGGGTATGGATGGGGACAAACCGAAGGATCAATCGAAGGATTGGGATTTACCGATTAGGATTGATCGAAGGATTGGCATGGGTTGCTGTGGATTGTGGTGGATGATTGCGAAGGATTGGGATAGTTCGAAGGGTTGGGTTTGATCCAAGGATTGGGATTGATCGAAGGATTGGCATGGGTTGCTCTGGATTGTGGAGGAGGATTGCGAAGGATTGGGATAGTTCGAAGGGTTGGGTTTGATCCAAGGATTAGGATTGATCGAAGGATTGGCATGGGTTGCTCTGGATTGTGGAGGAGGATTGCGAAGGATTGGGATAGTTCGAAGGGTTGGGTTTGATCCAAGGATTAGGATTGATCGAAGGATTGGCATGGGTTGCTGTGGATTGTGGAGGAGGATTGCGAAGGATTGGGATAGTTCGAAGGGTTGGGTTTGATCCAAGGATTAGGATTGATCGAAGGATTGGCATGGGTTGCTGTGGATTGTGGAGGAGGATTGCGAAGGATTGGGATAGTTCGAAGGGTTGGGTTTGATCCAAGGATTAGGATTGATCGAAGGATTGGCATGGGTTGCTGTGGATTGTGGAGGAGGATTGCGAAGGATTGGGATAGTTCGAAGGGTTGGGTTTGATCCAAGGATTAGGATTGATCGAAGGATTGGCATGGGTTGCTGTGGATTGTGGAGGAGGATTGCGAAGGATTGGGATAGTTCGAAGGGTTGGGTTTGATCCAAGGATTGGGATTGATCGAAGGATTGGCATGGGTTGCCATGAAATGTGGAGGAGGATTGCGAAGGATTGTCGTGGATTGGTGTGTGGATTGGTGTGTGGATTGGTGCAGATTGGTGTGTGGATTTATGTGGATTGGTGTGTGTATTAGTTTTTGGATTGGTGTGTGGATTGGTGTGAGTATTGGTGTGTGGTTTGGTGTGGATTGGTGTGCGGATTTTTGTGGAATGTTGTGGATTGCTGATTGCGGTGCTGATTGATGTAAAGATTGCGAGATTTGTCGAAAGATAAAAAACCAGTATTTCATGAATTTTTAATTTTTTAATATTTAATTTTTATTTGTTTTATTTTATAAAAAAAATAAGAATTTATTTTGGAGTTGAAGGATACCCAAGGTCATGGGTATGGGGTCAAGGTCGCATATGAGAGGTTGAGGTGAAGGTCACCCAGATATAACATGGTGATCGGAGCCATCAGTGTCACCAAGGTGTTGAAAATGTAAACAAATGTCCAACTATAAAAACATACGGCAGGTGGAGTGCATTCGACAGAATGAGCAAAGATGAGGGGGTAGTAGAGGGGAATGTTAATACAATGTGATTGATTGGAGAGGGTCGGGTGTCTGCTGGATGTGGTGCTGAAGCAGATCTTGTATAAATATTTAGGACATTTTTGGGATTTTAGATAAAAACTTGGGTTCAAGGTCAAAGGTCATCAGGTCAAGGATCAAGGTCACCAACATGCAACGTGGTGGTCGTAGTCAGTAATGTAAAATGCTCGCCGACTTTTATAAATTTATTCTATTTTTCACAATTTTTGGGGTTTTGGCGATTTTAGAGTTCAAGGTCATTCGAGTTATTGGTCATGGGGTCAAAGGTCAAGGTCACCGACATCCAACATGGGGGTCGGGTGGCGTCACAACATGGCAGCCGGTCAGCTCTGGCTCGGATCCCAGATCACATGTATTAATTTGGCATACCCTATTCCTATAAAACCAATATGGCCACCACTACTCTGCCCTCGAAAACGATCACCCAAAATACTTCCGATGGATCGAAAAGTGCCTTTCGGGGGATCGGTTTTTGCAACTGGGGTATCTGTGCTTTTTTGAGGGAAAAATAGGAACATTTAAGGGACAAAAGGAAAATTTTAAAGGAAAAAGGGAAATTTAGTCGATTTTGAAGGGAAAGGGGAAATTTTAAAGGAAATAAGAGAAAAAGGGAAATTCAAGATGGCGGCAGCTGGCTTCAGCGCTTCAGTACCCCGTCCCCTTGCTCCAAAGTCCCCATAATCCTACTACTCATGAGCACTAGCTCACTTCAACTTTGTCTCCCACGCCAGTAAGTTTTTGCGTCCTCAAAAGGTTAACATTAATAACACTTTGTTTCATAAGAGCGAAAAAATACGAGCCCAGATAATTTATCTTTACTTTTTCTGACAAGTTGTATTCCCATTATGTTTATTTATTGAGATATGTGTAACCACGCATACAACGAATGAAAGAAAAAAATCCCAGAGCTACTAACACGTGCTACACAACTTTTCGAATAGTGGCAGAAGTGAAGCGAGCCTATAGCTTCTTGGAGTTTAGTCTGCAGACACGAAATAAGGCGAATTTGGTAGTTCCCTGCTGGTGGGAGATCATGGCGTGGTGTGATCTTCACGGTAATTGGCGGTGAAGCGAAACCAACGAGCATCAGCATTCAAGTAGAGAGTAGTGCAGTCTATTCGAGGTTTCTTCACACTTTTTGAATCAAACCTTTGAAAAATCACCATTACGCATGCCGTGCTTGGTTCATTCATAAATATGTCTTGTATCACTGGTATTTAATACCTATGTTAACATAAAAGTACCTTATTTTTGTTTAAATTAAATTCTAATTTGTATTTTGTTTATAAAATATAATATTTCATTAATAATTAATATGAATAAAATCAGTGAAAAAAAAATAATAATGGCGTGTGGGGAGTTCACCCAGGGCAAGGCAACACCCTCCGAGTGACGGTCTTTCCAGCTGGGACCCGTAGGTGACCGTCATCCCCAAGCATGACAGAAATGAAACCTTAGAATGGAGCGGCGCTGGAATGCAAGGACGGGGGAAACGGGAGTACCCCGAGAGGACCCGCCAGCAAGCGGCATCGTCCAGCACGATTCCCACATGCGAAAATCCGGGAGTGAACCCGCCAGGGATCGAACCCGGATGGCCGTGGTGGGAGGCGAGCGCCCTGGCCACTACGCCACCGCTGCCCCTGCAGTGAAAAAAAAAAAGGTGTGTTGGTAACGCCGAGTAAGAAATAGTTTTTACGCAAGATAGTGCGCAGGAATGCAGTGCGTTGTCCTTTTGGTGTAATTTTCTTCTAGACTCGGTTAAGCTTTGTTTGCACGAAGCGGAGGGATATCCTGAAAGTAGAGCTTCAGCAGTACCCGCGAGCAGGTGACGTCACCTGCAGTTCAGCTGCCTTGGGAATTCACTGCTGAGGAGCGGAATCTTGCATCTGCCGCTGCCATCTTCGCGGTATCGGCTTGGAGTCGTTGTAATGTGGCTCCCAAAGAAAGCTAATGTGTTTATTCTAATTTTAAAAAATCTATAGAACATTTTTGTGTAAATATTTTTTTCAGGGCAGAGTTTTAAGTCGATATTTTGTTGCCCA
This sequence comes from Clitarchus hookeri, assembly GCA_002778355.1. NCBI lineage: Eukaryota > Metazoa > Arthropoda > Insecta > Phasmatodea > Phasmatidae > Clitarchus > Clitarchus hookeri. The sequence goes on from NQII01006150.1 coordinate 66,192, forward strand.
TTCGTAAACTTGGTTACTGAAACATAAATGTGGTCATTTGTTTGCCGAAGCAAGCCCAAGTACGTTCTATTATACGGTACTGCCAACGTTCAACCCAGCGTAACTTACACATTATCACTTTGTTTTGGACCGCGGTTGTGTAGTGGTTAGACTACTCGCCTCCCACCTAGGCGAACCGGGTTCAATCCCCGGCCGGGTCACTCTCGAATTTTCTCATGTGAATCTTGCCGGACGATGCCGCTGGTCGGCGGGTTTTTTCGGGGATCTCCCGTTTTCTCCACCCTTTCATTCCGGCGCTGCTCCATACTCACCTCAATCACCCTCGTCGGCTCTCAATACCTCGCTGTTAAAAGTCACCCAAATCTCTTCACACTCACTCACTTTGTTTTGCTGGTATCAATGCAGATTACACCGCCAGCTTTTTTTTTTTAATATTGTTACTGGGCTGTTTTTTCTGGAAAATCCTACTGATGCGTCACATATTCACAGTTATTTCTTATCACGAATACATTTGAGCGAATATAAACTCTAACCATGAAGGTAAGTAAAACACTACTTTACAACCAGGTTTATGCGTGTATTCGCGAAAACACGCGACACGAATAAACAGACGTGAAGGCCGCTTAAATAAAGAAAAACGTGTTACCACCATCACATTTAAAATAAATGTAATTCAAGCACGTGTTTGTGCAATATCTAAAGAGAGAGAAGATACGTGATATTTATTGTTTATTTATGTCATGTGAACATAGAAGTTCGTTTGAATAGGATTTTTTTTTTTAAATACCGAAGTTGTAAGACTGTAGTACCTTGACTTCGGGCATCCTCGGTAAGGATTCGTTTCCCTATTCGAGTTACGAGGGCCCGAGCGAGACGCACTGCGTGCCCGCGAGACAGATGGACGCCGATCAAGACTCTCTCTCTCTCTCTCTCTCTCTCTCTCTCTCTCTCCCTCCCTCCCTTTCTCTCCCGGCTCTCTCTGGAGCCACGTAGACGTCGCACAATGAACCTCATTGCCGCCGCCATCTTGTATTCACGTCGCCACGACCCCGAGCGCGTGTCGCAAATTCCCCCCAGTTGTTCAGTCACCAGACTCTCCGATACGAGGCAGCCAACATGCCGATTTAGAAAAAAAAAAGTGCCTGGGGAGGGGATAGCCGGGCTCTTACACTTCTAGATCGTCGCTGCGGGGTCTGAGATGTCGTTCAGGGGCAAAGAGGGGTGTACCGACACGGGGATGTTGAATATTTATCCAATTTTCCGCCTCTCCGCTCCAATTCCGTTCCCCCTTCCACCCTTCATAAACCAACGAAATTCCACCCTTTTCCCCTTTCCTGTTTCAAGGAACTACGGAAAGAAAACTTCGTTTTAAATTAGCGAGCGGTGATTACTCACTGCACGATTTCTTTCCCCAGCCCGCAAAGAAGAAGACTTCGTTAAAAATAATAAGCCCAGTTCGGCACAACAGATTTGCCTCCCCCCCTTCCAGGAAGCGTGCCGTTTGTAATTTAAAGAGCGGGCCGCCCTGCTTCGAGTTAAGAGCTTTGCATAATGAAAAAATTAAGCAGCCAGCAGTTGGAAATATGTAGGAATCAGAAGGATACAAATATTTAATTGCCACAATAACGATCCAACTGCCCAAGTTCGACCAATAGGAAAAGAAAATCCTTTTGCAGCAGTTCTGGATTATTTAAGGGTGCGTTCGGGGGAGGGGGGGGGCGACAGCCCACGCCCTAAGAGCCCGATAATTTTTTTTAACACAGTATTTTTTGAATGTGAACAGTAGGTATAGTCTAATCACGGTTTCTTCACACTTTTTGAATCAAACCTTTGAAAAATCACCTCATGTATGACGTGTTTTATTGTTTCCTAAATATGTAATGTATCACAAGAGTTGTAAACTTATGTTAACATAAAAGTACCTCATTTTTAGTCAAATTGAACTTCCCTTTTATATTTTATCTATATATATTATATCATTTATAATTAATTTGAATTAAAAAAGTGAGAAAATAGGTGTGTTGGTAATACCTAGTAAGAAATAGTTCTTATGCAAAATATTATTACACGGGATGCGCGCGAATGTGGTGCGTAGTCCCTTTCCTTTGGTGTATTTTCTAGACTCGGTTAAGCTTTGTTTGCATGAGGTGGAAAATATCCTGGAAGTGCAGGGTGAACTTTAGCAGGGCTTCAGATAAGTTGGAAGTAACTGTGAATGGACTATGGTAAAAATGTTACACTCTCACAAATAATTGTTGGGAAACTAGTCGCTGTGCACACACAAACATGTACTGTAGGCATATATCATACACACGTATATAAGCACACGTAGGCATATATCATACACACGTATATAAGCACACGTTTAGGCCAATAGTAATTTTGCCACGTCGTTATTCTGCCTGCTGGGAGTTTTGAATGAAAATACGGAGTTCTTAAGTTGTCTACAGCCATTAAACAGCTACGATTTAATAAGATAGGTCTCCAAAAAGCACATGTGTGTGTGTGTGTGCGTGTGTACGCGCACGTGCTTGTAGGTAATTCTTCCTAAGAAAGTTTAACGCCTATAATATAACAGAAATTCTGCATTAGAAAATTTCCATTCGGCCGAGGTAGCCACTTTCTACTTGAGACTAGGTCTTTCTCACCATGTAATATATTTTGATTCTTGTAGATTTAAGCTCTTAAGAATTATAATTAACGAAAGGCCTCTCCAGTAATTTTGCTATTTACCTTATCGTACAGTGCAGGAACATCTGATAAGTAAGTCACAACTCGTTCAATATTAATTTTTTTTTTTCCTGAAGAAATACTCTATGGTGTAAAAGAAGGGGGGAGGGGGCGGGAATGGGTTTGAAATTACTAATTATTTTGTGTAAGAAATTTATTCATGTAAGATTTCTGCTTTGGTAAACATCTCGATGTTTCGTTTAAATATGAGATGGTTCAAAAGTTGTACCGATAAAATTGTATGAAATATTTCCTATTGCTAAATCGGGTAAAATGAGATATCTAGGAAAAGTTTATTCTTGACAGTGGTCGTGTGTTTAGACGACAGATGCTTCTCACACCTCTCAGCTGTCTCCTCAGAAGTCTCTCGTATTGAGGCACGTATATGTGAGAGATGACTTAATGAGGCTTAGTGACCCAAGGAAACGAGGCTAGTTGTTATTCTCGCGAAGTGAATAAGAACAAGAATATTGTGAACAAGAAGAGGACGAGAGGCTAGAAACAAATAACTGATGTAAGGCAAGGTTTCATAATACCTAATTACAGGATTTACTTCTAAATCCAACGTATCGTGCTGGAATCGCAACAATCAGATATAGCATGATGACTTCGTAGCTCTCTGGTGTTATTCAATACATTCAGAAAGTAGCAATAATGTAACTGATTGTCTCTACTAGCCACGTCTTGAATTTGTCGATATTCAAGTTCTTGACTCATGAAAGGGCCTGGAATACAACTGGAATAATATTCAAAGTCATTTACTTATCTGCTGCATTTTTAAAACAAAACACTGTTTTTTTTTTTTTTTTTTTAACAATAGGAGGACAATTAACGAAACTTTGTGAGACTCAATGCCCTTAAACAACAGAGAACTTTAGCATTTGACTTTACATTTCCTTTCCTTTGACGCAACCACCAATACACAATAAGACGCTGGCGACTGAAGACGGAGGCATGCCTCGTCTTCAGCTTCGTTGAAGACGAAGACGCCAAGATGTTATAATATTTTCTACGATTTAAAAATTTTCTAAAAAAATTACGGTATATACATTTTTTTTTTTTTTTTTGCTTTTAAGCAGTAGATTTTGTTCGATATGATCGTCAAAGGTCAAGGTCAAGATCGCATGACATAATACAAGTTCGGGTAAAGGTCAAGGTCGCATAGCGTCATCCAAGGTCAAGGGCATGGTTGTTTGTTGTCTTGGTTCCTGCTGTTGTGAGGCAAATGAAATTTTTCAGAGTGTTCCCATAATTGTTTTATAAACAAAATATAGGTTTTTTCCCCCCTTCATCCCCAGCGTAGATGCCATCCGAAATAATGACCAAAGGTCAAGGTCGTAAGACATCACGGTTTCTGCTGTTGCGAGCAGGGGCAAATGGGTTTTCTCAGAGTGTTCACGTGTTTTTCTTCATCATTAAAAATATGTACGTGTATATAGTATTTAAAACGAAATAACTTTTTTTTTTACCTTGCCTTGTATAACAGAAATCCTCCAGTAAAGGGAAGTGCACGAGTGACTCGGCTGGTCTGCACCCTGGAGCCTGACTCGACTCTCGCCTAGTGTATGTACCATCCCTTCGACTCGTTGAGAACTGCACAGTGCCTATACTGTCGGTCGACCACCTGGCTGCCTTACAGATTCTCGAGATGCTAGTTGATCACACAATGTCGGACAGGGTGGGTGCGTTCTGCCACAAGTGATGTGGGTTGTGAGTGTTAGCTGTAATCTAAATTTGCTTGTTTCATTCCTATCAGTTCTTAAGGAAATCGTTTGCTATTCTGTCGTACTAGTCAGGGCTGCCTGGTCTTGATTAGCATCATCTAACGCGACGTACAACGCTCGATGTATGTGCAATATGCGCTGGTTGGTAAGTGCTTATAACTAGTTTCCTTTATATTCTATTTTTCATGTCTGCTTGCATCGGTATATAGCAGCGTCGCCCTTGTCACTCCCCCTGCTTCTCTACTCTGACGAGGTATTTTATTTTAGTCTAATGTGACATACGTTGCTCGATGCTCGCACATTATGTGTTGTTTGGTAGTGGAATTTGTGTGCCTCTGAACTGTAGCGTAGCTCGGTCGGAGGGTGTACATGGGGAAAATCGTTTACTATTCTGCTGTACTAACCAAGGCTACCACGTCAGTTTTCAGACGCATGGTCTTGTCTAGCAGCGATTGATGCGATGTACAATGCTCGTCGCTTGTGCAATGCGTGTTGGTTGGTAGGTGATTACAACTATTTTCCTTTTTTATGCCTGCTGGCATCAGTGCTTCGCGACGGTAATTTTTTTTGGTCTAATATAATGTTAATATAATGCTCTCATTACTCGCGCAATATGCATCGGTTGGTAAGTGTTTATAACTATTTTCCTGTGCATTTTTTTATATATATAATCATCAATATGTAGCAGCATCGTAGTCTCTCGCAAGCATGATGTTTAGTGGCAAGCTAAAGACCGCAGTCTTTACAAGTCGTGTAACGTGTCTTCAAATTAACTCTTCTGGTAAATAATGTACTGAAATTGTCATATTGTAGAATTTTTAGAGGTTGGTATGTGTGAACATAAGCTCTTTTTCCCATTGGTGGGCATTCCGGCTGTTTACTAAAGTTCTGTGCTACCGGAACTGTCTAGCTGCACCTCTCATTGTCGGTTGAATCGACACCTCATGCATCTGGCATTTCTATGAGCTACTTGCACCGAGTACTGCACGCATAGGCGAGTGTTCTGAATGCTGCACGTCGGAAATCGGTCATGTGTGTCGACAAGAGTGCTCCTAGCGATCGCCATCAGTAATGCAAACGATGTTGGCATCTTCCCTGACAGGTGACAGGGGAAACGAAGATGCGTAAGACCACAGCGACCCTAGCAGACGATTGTCGTGTACTCTAGCAGTCGACTGATGAAACGAAGATGGCGAGAGAATCTGTGTGTATTGCTCAAGTAGTCGCCGATAAGGAACTGAGTTCGAGACTTGACGCTATACAAAAAAAAGTTAATTATCTTTCAGACTTAGACAAAATATGTTTTTCCCCTTAAGAGATGGAGGTAAATCTAATATTAGCATGGGTTAAGATAAATGAATAGTACAGAACTAATTTATACACTTTACCTTTATTTACAGACTTAACGTAATAATAATACATAATAATATTTGATACTTGCTCAACATATTCTTCATTCGAGCAAAACATTTATGGTGACTGTTTTGGCAGAACAATTCCTGAGGTGACCATTCAAGCCACACTTATTCGTATATACCGCGCAGCAGTTATCAATTGGGTAAGTCTTGTAGACGATGACAAATTAACAGTTACTATCTTCATGACATTTGACACTGGTGCAGTTACTTAATGTCTTGCCACAATACATGCACATGCTTCCCGATGAACGACAATCATTTCATTTGCACTTCTTGTTATGTTTATACAGGACATCACTGCAGGTAAACACAGCATCGCAGTCATCACAGTGGAACTCCTTGTAAGCTGGGCTGAACATGCAATGGCAACTTTCATGTCGGCGTTCATTAAAACTTGTACTAAAAGTATTTCCACAATGGTAACATTGATATCGTAATGCTTGTAGCGACCCTTCAGGGCTCCTTGCTGTTGACGATGCCTACGATGTTACAGATGGTAAGTCTTCAACCATTGATTCCGTCTTCGTATTGTAGCAGAGTACCAGATCGTAGTAGATGAATGAAGTCTCGATGGTCTGCTTCCCCCCACCATGCTCACCAACGAATTGACGTCCGTTTTTACATGATGCTCTCTTGTATACTGTTCGCACTACATTCTTATTTGCATTGTCCATCACGGGTTGCCTCAGTAGATTACTGCTGGCTGTGTGGTACAAACGACAGCATGGTTGCTGAACTGAAACATGTTACCTTACCAGGTCGATAGCTGTCTATCCTGCGAAGTTGCCAATTCGACCTCTCAAATTCTTTACACTCGTTCATCTTTCAGTGTTGGAGATACACTATTTTTCTTTTGCTGCTGCTGCTCATTCACGATGTGTCTTACACCAGTTCCTGGGATGTGGCGTGTCAGTAACGGTATCACTATCTTGAAAACACTCTAGGCATGGGAGACATCCAAGAATCTCTTCGTCCTGTTGCAGATAAACAGGTAGGTGTTTGGAGACGGATTTTATTTCGTGTTGTGCATATGCGAGAAGGAATTCTTTAGGCAGGTATGCAAACTCGGTACCTTTGTCGAGTATTGCAAGTGATTTAATCTTTCAATTTGTCATGATAGCTGATAAAAAAATGTGTCCACAAGAACAGCATCCCATCATTTTCACAATGTCTATTTTACGAGAGAATGAAGTTCTGAGTGATGTGTGGTGGTACGAACTGCTTTATTTTTATAGACCTAAAAGTGAGTAGGGTGGGTTGAAGTGATATCCTCTACCAACACAGGTTTATCCAAAGCGATATTTTTAATAGACATGCTAATATTTACAGTTTGATGTATTCAAACGAAATAAATTGTTACCTTCTACTATGTAACTGAATTCCTCTCGTAAAGGGACATGCATGTGTAATATGTGATTAGGATGATTGGCAAGTGCTTAAAAATATTTTCATTTTAATTTTATTTTATATAAGTTTGCATCAGTATATAGCTATGTTGACCTAATCGTTCTCACACTTCGCAATGGAAACTTCTTTGCCTAACATAACATACAGCACTCGATGATCATGCAATATGCATTTGTTGGTAAATGTGAATAACTATTTACTTTATAATTTTTTTTTCATCTCTTTGTCTCAGTGCATAGCAGTGTCGACTCTCTTGCGTCACTAATGGTTTAAATGTGTGTTGTTTCGTATGTGCTTACAGTTCTGGTAATATAAATGATATGCATTAAAATAAGTACATGTGTGTTGTTTCGTATGTACTTACAGTTCTGGTAATATAAATTATATGCATTTAAATATGTACATAGTATTAAAAAAGTGATAAATTGTTTGTTTATACGGTATAAATTAATCCCTCTAAAGGGAAACGCATGTGTGCTCGGTTGGTCTGCCACCCTGGAGCCTGATGCGTCTCTCTCTCTCGGATAGTGTTCTGTGTCATCCGTTCGACTTGCCGAGACCTGCACAGTGTTCGCGCTGTCGGTCGGCCGCCTGGGAACGCCTTACAGATTCTCACGATGTTACTTGATCGTGCGAAGTCAGCCGGGTCGGATGTGTTCCGCTGCTAGTGATGTGAGTGTTGGTTGTACACTGAATGCTATGGTTTCGTTTCAGTCGGTTCGTGAGGAAGACGATTACTATCCTGACCAGGACAGCCTGGTCTTGTATATCATCGTTTAACACACAGCGTACAGCACTCGACACTTGTGTAATATGTAATTGTGCTGGTTGGTAGCTTATAACAATATTTCCCTTTGCATTTTAATGTTGTATCTGATCGTATCAGTGTGTGGCAGTGTTGCCTTAATCGCACCTGTACTTCTCGGCTTCGCAAAAGTATTTTTTTCGACTAACATGATGTACAGTGCGCTATGCTCACGCAATACACACAGGTTGTTAAATGCCTATACCAATTTGATTTATAATTATTTTTTATATCTGTTTGCATCGGCAAGTAGCAGTGATGTCTCTCCTGTGTGACTAATGGTTTTAACGTATGTTGTTTTGTGACAAGAAAAGGAAAACGGTCTTTACAAGTCGCGTCATGCGTATCGCACTTGATGTATTAGTAATTTTTGCTGTTGGTCCTTGTGATCATTCGTTATTTCTCATGTCAAAATACATTCTATCTTTAACTAAACTTCTTGGCATGACAACAACACTGATATCACTATCATGGACTGTAGCTCCATCAGGTATTTTATAAGTGCACCTAGGGCATACTTAACCCTGCGGTCATTTTCGCTGTCGGGTATGATGCCTATGTTTTGAATATGGTGACTATAACTTAAACGGTTCGGAAATTACAACCAACTATGCTTATAAGTACGAGAAAAACCTATGTGGAATGATAGAGCATGAGACTCGTCACTGCCAAGATGCCAGATGAAAGGAGACCGGAAGTAACATGAGAAAACCAAAGTGGAATGATGGAGCATGATGAGAGAAGTTGCATGATGGGGTCAATGAGCACAAACATTCTTCAGCCAAGATTGATGATGCTGGCATGGAATGATAGAGCATGCTTGTAACTGATTGCATATTTCGGCGGACAATTGCACAAGCCAGGTACATCCAGATTGAGCAAAAGCCAATCGGATGGTGCAAAATGCATTTTAAATGATAAATGTTGTCGGTTTTGAGGGAAATTCAAGAACTTTTGAGCAATTTTGACCATTTTTGAAGGGGAAAAGGAAAATTCCGAGGAAAAAGGGAAGGAATATGTCATCCAAGATGGCTGTGGATTGTCCTCTTGTCCCACGCCAGGCACCAGGAGGCGCCCAACCGCTAGTTTCTAACTATTGCCTCTCATGAGGAAATATATAGTGAGTAAAAATCAGTGCAAGTGATCTCTTGTTTTTATTTCAATATAGGTTGCTTCATTACCACGTAACATAACTTTGGGTCTTCTACCCAAAGTGCAAGATCGGGGTGCACTGCACCCCGATCAGTGTTTTATGGTGTTTTTGGCATGTGAGACGACCACTTAACAATTTTGCGTGATAATTCGAGGTGTATGAGAGGGCCAACACCCTCGTAGGTACGTATAGGTAGGGCTTAGCAACTTTACTGACAATGTCACCTCGTCACACGAGGTGATCTCAGGAGAAGCCACATGGACGATCGGCCCATCCCTGGATGAGTATCTCATGTTCTAAAACCCTTTTCCATCCTTGTAAGTACCATAACACTGTACCGCAAACCTATCCTCACTTCTCCCCGCTCCTGAGACCACTGCAACTCGTTTAGTGTCGTCCTTCTGCATGGCTAAAATTCTTGCCAAAAATTCCTGATCATGTAAAATTTATTATATGCCTAACCTCAATATGCAAACCTTTCCTTGTTATTGCAAGTGCAATTTTTACATGTTCAGTTTTCCAGTGGAAAATTGTATTTCTTTTGGCAAGCCTCTCAAAATTCCTGGCAAAAATTCCTACACCCCAAATTTACAATTTCCATGCCAAAGGAGGCAGTGCCAATGCCAACCAGCAAGAACATCGCGCCAGAGTGGGATAACCAGCAACATCATGACACATATTCTAAAAGCTCTGAAAAAATCTCAAAACTGTCGAAAACCTCAACCCCTGGTGATGGGCCTGCTCCGGGAAAAAAGTACCTAAGAGAATCAGTTCAAACCCGCTCAGGATGTGGAATGCCGACATCTGCATGCTATTTCTGCGATGGCCAATTCATGCACTGGCATGATGAGTGCCCGTTGGGAAACAATGGGATGGGGTAGAGCGTCCAAACATCATTTACCCCCAGGAAATTAGTTTTGATCCTGGATAGACTCCACAACAGGTGCTTATTTCTCAAATTTGCAATAACAAAAATCACGTCGTTAGCATTTTGAAAAACGAACAGTGCCACACCTTAATTGATAAAACAGCTTCTCATAATTTCGTTTGTGTAAATTTGGTAGACGTGTGCAAAATTAAAACAGCAAACCAAATTGTTCAGCTAGCCACCAAAACTCATACTGGTGAAACCATAGGGGAAATGAAATTAACAGTGCACATTAGGCCCATTGAAACGACCACACCAGTTTATGCTTCGCACGACTTGCACGAGGATGCAATACTCGGAATACCAAGGTTAATGGAGCAAAACACCGTAGTGGAACCTGCTGCTAGGCGAATCCTTTTCCGTCGAAAGGAATGTCAGGCAGACCACGAACTACAAGGTGCTGCTGGATAAGCTAGACTACGCCATGCCGCCTGTGTATCGTGGCATCATACAACATCTGCTTAACGAGCACCATGACGTTTTCGCCGCCGACGCCCTGCATCGCACTAATGTGGCAGGACATTGCATTCTGTTAATTCGTTCAAAACCAATGTTCACTACACTGATGCCCCACAGTTGTGCGCCAATTTAACTGACGTGGGCATATCTAGGCCCCACATTGGGGAAGCCAATTTAACTTGACGCTACGCCACCGTGGAATACAGGGTGGCTTATAGGGGTGTAGTTAATTCCTCCAGGCATAGACTATAAGGTGCCTAGAAGGTTGAGGGTATTTCAATAAGGTAGTCTTTTGAGGTTTTACTTAACTGGATAAATATATTGTATAGAGTTTAACAAAAGCAATATACAGAAACACTTCCGAGGTGTGGTACTCTGTTTTGGCTACTCCTATTAACTGTGGACGACTTTGTGGTGGAGGCGAGTTTACAATGGTTTATCTCGATTATGTAGTGATGTGATCAGAGTCGTGGGACGACCCCGTGTGTCATTTGTCACTCGTACTTGAACACCTCGCTATTAACATTCTCACTTGTGCCAACAAAATGTTTCATCCAGGCAAAGCATGCATCCAATTTCTGGGACAACTTGTGGATGAAAACGGTAACCGCCCAACTCAAGAACAGTTAAGCACCATTGATGACTACCCACAACCTGCTACCCATAAACAGTTAGGCAAATTTTTCGGCTTATTGAACTAGTTGCATGAATATATACAAAATTTTGCAATAATAACAGCTCCACTTACAAACATACTTTCACCATTACAGAAATTTTAATTGACTAACGAACATTCAGAAAGTTTTGAAAACACTAAACCCAGTTGCAACTGACCTGCACATACACACCACGACACGAGCAGTCATCTGTACCTATAAACAGACGCGAGTGAGCACGGGCTCGGCGCCTTGTTATTTCAGCTTAGTTATGATGGCAATAACTGAATTAATGACTACATTAGGGATAAATTCAGCCCAGTAGAGTTCCGTTACGATGTAAAAGAGCGGGAGTGTTTAGCTGTAGCCTAGTTCATCAAAAGATACATGCAGTTCGTGAAATACCAGCACTTTTCTCTGCTCACTGACAATAGGTATCTAGTCTGTTTGCACAACAACAAGCTAGTCTCTATTTTTCCAGTCTTCTGACTTCGAGGTACAACATGTACCAGGATCAGAAAACCAGCTGGCTGATGCGCTCTTAAAGTCGCTGGGCTAGACAATAGTGCGCGACTTCTTACAACCTTCTTCGTCTGACCTCCCTGATCCAGCCGAGGGTACCATTATGTGAGCGCAGCTGACCGCAACTTCTGAGAATCCCACTTTCACTTACGTCTATGTACACACAATACAGGCACCACAGACATGCTCAGTAACACGCAAGTAGATAGGGAAGTGTGCCACAATAACTAACAAGAGATGGTATGTTGTACATGACCACCTTGAATTCTGTTTAATCAACACATGTGAACACTGGACTACTTACATACCACATGAATCATGTGACGAAATGTTTCAGTTCGCGCATGACACAGAAGCTGCGTTAGAAAACCATCTCATAGTATTTTTATGCACCGTCTTATCTGCATTTCGGGGTATGGGTCCCCTACAACCCACCTTCCAGGTATTTCTCAATCAGCCTAAATTTGCACAATCTATATAAAGTTGCATTTAACAGCAGTTTAAAACATGTGGGTCAACCTGAATAAGACCATTAAGTAAGTAATGTAAGTTTCAGGCATGAGGGTAGCATGACTCCATCATCATCTGTGGGACAACTCAACAATATTCACCACCGAGGGAACGGCATACATAAGGGCGGACGACCCTGCTACAGCCCTCAGAACATCGGCAACACCATCTTGACTCAGCCTGTCGATGGTGTCTGGTGCCTATAAAGATTTTTCCTACACCTTCATTCACTCCCACTATGTTAAAATAATAATTAATATCATAACCACACCAAAATTATACAAAAAATTCTGCTTTTAGACACATAATTTATATTCAATGAACTATTTTGTTTTACTCTTTAATAGATCCAAGTAGCACATTCCATGCAATATTTACAAAAGTAACCTAATTTTCGTTGTTTATACTGTAATAGAATAGCGACTTTTCCTAAAACAAAATCACGAAAAGTGGCATAATTCTAATCTACTAATTACACAGAACACGAATTTACTAAGGCATTAACCTATTATTAATACAAAACACAAAAACGGTCGAGGGGAGTGCTATGATCAGGGAAATTGTAGCGTAAAATATGTACGTTATCAGTATATTTTTATATGTAAATACGTTAAAAGCAAAAATACCTAACCAAACATGAACTAACACCGCGAAATGTAAATATAGGGTACTTAATGTCATCACATAATACCGTATTTCGTCGCTGCAGCTCAAACAAAACACGTGCATTACATATTGTTAGGTTAGGTTGAATTCGATTATGTTTGCTATATTTCAAATAAATACACACCACAAAGCAATACAAACCAAAAATACGATAGTCGGGACGGCTGTGATGATCAGAAAAACTGTGGGGTAAAATATGTGTAAAATATAAACAGCATCGTTATATTTTCGTATGTAAATATGCTAAATGCAAAAAGACATGACCTAACAATACCTAACATCACGATGTGTTATACGGTACTGGTTGTCATCACGTAGTATCATATTTCGTCGAGGTGCAGTGCAAACAAAACTTATGCATTACATATTGTGAAGTTAGGTTGAATTTGGTTAGGCTTGCTAGATTTCAAATACTTACACACACAGAAATATACAAACCCTTGACGACATACCACAAAATGCAAAATCCTACCATATGCATACACCACCCACAATGAAACATACCAGAAGTATGTGAATTTACTCACCCAGGTAGACGAAAACTATGTTGATTCAATAAACTGGCTAACGTCCAGGTAACACCCACCACATAGACGACTGTCACGCCCAGAAGCACTCGTACTTGCACCTTCCATTCTTAAATCACAAGCCTTCACAGTCGGATTCGGATGTCACAACTCACATGGGTAGCAACACTCGACTCGCCACGAACCGCACTGTATTGCATTTTTCGTCCAACTAACCATGGTAACGTCTAGACATTCACAGCAGACAGGTGACTGCCGCTTCACATTTGTTTCCTTCAGTACAGTATTACAGCTATACAACATGGCGTCCGACATAAACAAAGCGACCAAACTCCTTGCATTTTATCTATTTTATTTTTGACATTCTGCTGATTGTATCATTACGCCCTCATAAATATCAAACAAGTATGTGTGTGTATGTATATATAGATATATAACTTATGTGGGTCTACTGTGTTTCCTTCAAAAAAGTAGCTCTTCTTTATAACTACCCTTTTGAATAATAATATTATTATTGCAATTGAATTCCTTACATATCCATCACGTCCTACCTGGCGGCAATTTGAACTTAATTTTTTATTGTAAACGATAATTCTGGGTTTTTAATTATGAATATCTCTAGGGTTTGTAAATTATTAAATAATTTGCAGATTACTTTCTTCTGATATAAGTTCTAATAGATCGTTAGACCCTGTTTGTGGCTGTATAACAAGTTCCAAGGCCGTATTTTGGCGGGTAATGTAACTAGTGAATATTGTGTTTAGGTTAGGTGGTACCGGTGTTTTTTGTATTACGCCAGCGCAGGAGATATGAATCCTGCTGAAGTTGAGTTTTTAGCAGAAAAAAATATGGTTAGTATAGTGCCGAATTTTAGTTTTGATAGAATATTTTTGATTTCGGGCGCAATTGGACCGTTCCGAGCGGGACTGCCAGTGAATGTTCCTGTATGGATGGCGATAAACTTTCGACAGAGACAGAAGTGTAAAATAATTCCTCCAGATTGGATGAACGTCGAAAAGTTAGAGGAATCAAAAGAAATCGAATCACAATCGCGGTAAGAATAGTACTAATGTTAATAGTTACGTGTTTACACAAGAAAAAACCTAAACAATAAGACTTAAAGCAGTGGAACTTACGGCTGCACTACAATCACAGTAAAAAATAGCGTAGATAATAAAACGCGCACTTCCTTACACGTGCTACAACACAACATACCAGCATAGGATTGACACCTGCTCTCAGTAACCGCATAGTGAGGATTGAAAATTTTCAATTTTCTTACGCGAAATTCTATGCAGACTAATCACAAGAAGGCAATTCCAACAATGGAAGTAATTGCAAAACTAACTCGTGTCAGGAAAGTGTATTCTATGGACTTGGTATTACATTTCCGACTTCCGTTTATTTTAACAAAATAACGAACATCTGCATATGATCAATGATGTACGGAAACGATTTTGAATTTAAATTAATTTTGATAACTTTATATGATGCAGTTGATTCGAAGTAAAAAATAAAGGTTATATTATTTCAGTGTTTACAAAAGTTACTGCAAAATGCTTTTTGTGTGAAATTAAGTTAAATGCTCATCAACGTTTTCCCACAAAAAAAAAAAGAATGTTTTAACACACGGTTCGTAAATTTCTGTGATCCATGTGAACTTCGTTGTGTTTCCTAGTCGTTTATGATTGGTGTAAATGTAAAGAATAGCGGCTTTTCCGAAAAAAAATCCCGAAAAGTAGTATATTTGGACTCTGCTAATTACACAAGACACGAATTTACTAGGGGGATTAACATATGCTTACAAACCACAAAAACGATAGTGGGGAGGGCTATGAAGATCAGAAAAATTGTTGGATAAAATCACCAAAAACATCCACAAAAAATAAAAAAACACCTTAATTTAACATTTGTCCACCCAATTTCGTAATATGTGCCCACCTAACCTAACACCATGATGAGGTTACATTTTTAATCTAACCTAGGATTGTAGGGTTTTAATCTAACCTGGGATTGTGGGGTTTTATCTAACCTAGAATTATAGTTGAATCTAACCTAGGATTGTAGGGTTTTAATCTAACCTACGATTTTATTCTAATCTAGGATCTAATCTTGTAACAGTAAAACATACCGGAAGTATATGAATTAACTCTCCTAGGTAGACGGCTGGTACAATTTTCACTGTCCTTGGCCAATTTAGCTACCAACGTGCAAGACTTGCACCTTACCTCACTCGACAAAACAGCATGATCTACTAAAACATCCAACACCCGCCATATAGAAGACTGTCACACACAGAAGCACTCTTACTTCCATCCTCCATTCTTAAATCACAAGCCTTCGCACGGTCGAATTTGGACGTCACATCTCACGTGCGCAATAACACTCACCATAAACCACTCTCTCTCTCATCTGAACTGCAACTAACATACGGTAACATCCACAACCAACAAGGTGACGGCCGATTCACATTTGTTTATGTTACTACAGCATTACAGGACTAAACATCATGGCGTCCAACGTAAACAAAGCGGCTGAACTCCTTGTATATTATCTATTTTATTTTCGACGTTCTTATTATATCATTATGCCCTCCTAAATATGAAACAGGTAAGGTGTGTAAAAGCCATTTATATAACTCTTGTGGGTCTACTATGTCTCGTTCAAAAAAGCAGCTATTCATTACATTTGCCGTAGCAATAAATTTTTAAAAATTCCATGCTAACGCTATTGTTATTTTCTAATGTTGCGGCAAATGTAGCACAGCCTTTAGGTCTGAAAATTTTCTGTTTTGTTATATTGAGTTCTATGCCGACCAATCACAATTCGGCATTGTCACCTATGCGAGTCAGTGCAAAATGAACATTTGTGGCAAGAAAATTGCTGCTAAAGGACTGCAAGGTACATTTCCGATCTCAGTTTCTTTTTAATGAACATTTGTGTAGGTGCGCGCTGGGTGTGGTTAGTGAAAACAAATATCAAGTTGATGGGGTAATTATCTAGTTTAGGGGCTTTTCTGAAAAACACAATACAAATTTAAAATTATGATATATTTCTACTCTACTAATGATGCAGAACACGAATATACTAGGGGCATCGCTTTAAAATAAGTGCAACATATTTTAAAAAATTGAACAAGTTTGTGAGATGACTGTTTCTGACAGTTTGTTTACGTTTATGAACGAAACGTTTTATGCCAACAAAAGTTGTTTTAATGAATTCAGCATAGCTTACCTAGTTGATATTGAAGCGGCCGTAGTGTTAAAATAAGTAGAACATATTAAAAAAAACTTGCGAAATATGTTTGTTTGTGTCTATTAACGTCAGAGGAATTATACCAGCCCCCTACCTAGGTGAGTCAATTTACATTCTTTTGGTGTGTTTTACGGTTCCTTTAAATCCCTGCAATCCTACATTCGTATTTTAGTGTAAAACCCAAACATCCTAGGTTAGTGTAAAACCCAAACACCTAGGTTAGTATAAAACCCAAACATCCTAGGTTAGTGTAAAACCCAACAATCCTAGGTTAGTTTAAAAATGTAACATCATAGGTTAGTGTAAAACCCAACAATCCTAGGTTAGTTTAAAAATGTAAAATAGTGATTCGCCCATCGTGGGGTTAGGTTTTGTTAGGTTAGGTGGGCACATATTACGAAATTAGTCGGACGTTAATGCCCCTAGTATATTCGTGTTCTGCATCATTAGTAGAGTAGAAATATATCATAATTTTAAATTTGTATTGTGTTTTTCAGAAAAGCCCCTAAACTAGATAATTACCCCTGGCAGTGTTAAGCACGCATTTGAAACGAAAAATGGGAAATATACATAGATGATAGCATCAAAATACATATTTATTATATGTATTAAGGTGGCCAGCATTAATTTTTAAATATCTGTGTATATGTGGGGCCGGACTGTTTCTGATTGGTCGTGAAAGAGTTTTCATACTGCATTTATAGACCTTACTTTCTCAGGCTTGCACAGTAACGCTACTGTTATGTTCTTACTGCAACGCTACGGTGATTGTAGCACAGCATTTAGGAAGTTTCCAATAGCTATGGCTCAAGATACAACTATACACAATGAAGTTGATACTGTTTGAGTTGCACAATCGAAAAATCAGTTTTTCAAAGTCTTTCCGAAACTATACAAAAATTCCTAAGTCATAAGTTTAGCCAATCACAGAGGATCTCATCATGTATTTTATTTAAAATAACGAACTTACAAGATTTGTTTCTGTTGGCCTGCTCCTAGAAATGTTTGTCGACTGTAAAAATACTATTGTGCCTAAATAAATACATATTTCTATTTTTATTTCAAATAGCGCTCTGTAAAACGCTGTTCTATGGTCGTTACCTTTATGATTGTTACATACGGCACCTAGCTACGCTTCTGGAAGCGAAATCCTACAAAATTGTGTTTTATTTTTGTTTTTACAGATGTTGCATCAGCAAAAGCTGCTTGCATATTTCCCCAGAAAACTGGGTAATTGTGGAAAATAAAGACTTGTCCTAAAATTTGAAAAAAATAATGTTTTAGTAAACAGTGTGTTGACTGCAGGTACCAACCACGCAGAATCATAATCGCAGAGACACGTGGTTATGGTCACGGTATATTCTGTAAATTGTGATAGTGGGGGAGGGACGGCTATGAATGCCATGGTAATTGTGAGCAAAAATTGTAAAAAAAAAAAAAAAGAGGGAGAGAGAGAGAGAGAAATGCCATTACGAGAAATGCTGAAATACATGAAAAATGTACTACATGTTTGCAAATGGTTCCAGGAAAGTGAATTCATGCAGAATGTGCGCCACTCTGCTTCTCGAAGTGTGAGCAACGGAGAGCGTGGATTTACCTACTTCATACGATGGTACCAGATACATACGAAGCAGGTAAATAAATGTGCTCTTCATACTCGCTATCACGTGCAAAAATCAAAGTGGCACAGATATGGCATGAATCCACTTTTCTGGAGCTGGTCTGCAGTCAGCACAAGAAAACCTATGGTTGCAAACCTCTATAAAAACATTTGGTTCCCAAATCATGAATGTTCAAGCATCAGTTCATCTCTTAATGACTCGCACCATCGATAAGACGTCAAGGTGTAAATAGATTAATAAAACGATGTTCCGTGCTGCTGGACCTGGTGAAGAGTGCGTGCGTGTGTGTCAGGTACTTCACGAAGATGCCGAGCGAGCACTACATGGTCGAGGCCCACCTGCTGCTCCAGGCCGCCAGCGAGGACATCCCACGCGCTGACGAGATCCGTACCGTTCTCAAGGTCAGTTCCTGTTCACGGGCGGGCATTCTCATTTCTCTCTGTTTTATGATGTTACCAGCATACGACATTAAGACTTCCTCCCACAGTGTGTTAGTTTGAGGAATTAATTTGATTATAAATACTGTGTTCACCCAAATACACAAGACTATATGTAGTTCCAAATTTCACTTTCAAAAATTATGGGGTGGACTTATTTTCGCATCACAAAAAAATTGAGGTTAATATTTATGCAAAACAGCTCTTATTTCGTGGTTTCCAGAGAAATATTTGAATCTTTCGTAAAACACAAGTTTAGTTAATATTATAAAAGGAAATAAAAAACTATCACAACAAAAAATTGATGTTAACTTCAATTTCCGTCACGTTTTTCTTCCAATAGGCTCTGTTACTGGTCTTTGATGCAGGCGTACAGATATTTCTAATTATCGCGAAACCACCTGACAAAACCATCGCTAAAATATTGGTACAAGTATTAAATATGCATAAATGTGTCACTGCATTACATTACACCACAGGTGGTAATGTTTGGTTAGGTTGTGTTTACCAAATATACAATTGCAGCAAGGTGATAAACTAAACATCTTGTGATCTAGAGCAGCTACGTGATCACCAAATTGGCATCATGTCTGTGAAAGCGAGTGATCAAAGTTGTTTGCCGACCAACTTTAGCGCTGACGTTCAACATTCCCAGAATGAATACATCTAGGCTTGTGAGTCCGAGATAGTACCTGTATCTATTACTTCTAATTANAGCATGGTGGTAAACTAAACATCTTGTGATCTAGAGCAGCTACGTGATCACCAAATTGGCATCATGTCTGTGAAAGCGAGTGATCAAAGTTGTTTGCCGACCAACTTTAGCGCTGACGTTCAACATTCCCAGAATGAATACATCTAGGCTTGTGAGTCCGAGATAGTACCTGTATCTATTACTTCTAATTAATTTTCCGTACTTTGTTTACTCCTGGTCGAAGCCGTTTTCCGGTTTTGTATCAAACATATTGGTAAATGAGCACATGTTAATTGATTATGAGTGACCACATTGAAAAAAAAAAGGTTCATCGGCGTCGCAACTAAGAAAATTTCAATGTCGTAGTTATGATGCGAATTTTAAACTAATGTTGGTTCGGTATGCAAAATGCATAACAATTGTGCTGCAGCCAGGCATGTTTGCGAGGATCATTGTACTGGGGAGTCTGATTCAAGTGATGAATAATTGATGCAGAACAGTTTTATTTAATACTGCATTCTTTTCTATTTCTTGTACATGAGGTTTGATGAATCGTAAACTTTTACCTATTTTACTTATATTGAAAATGATTTTCATGGAATATTTGACTTCTGAGTTTTTTTTGTCATCATGACCTGTCAATAAGTATTTGTGGCAAAATTGAATTTTCCCCATTAGCAAAGTGCAAATGTAGGGGGTCGTCTTATATTCGGGCAAATCTCTAAATAGTGTAAAACAAATATGCTTATCCGCATCTGTCTGTGTATTCGCTGAGTACTTCTAAACTACTTAATGGATTTTGATGCGGTTTTCAACATCATTTAGAGAATTTCTAGAGGAAAGTTTTGGTGTATAATGCATTTAATGTAAGGATAGTAGAGAAATGTCGAACCGTTTGTAATCAAGTCGTAAAAAACTGCTTACATGGCTTGTGCTGACTAAACCATTAGAGATACATCAAATTAATGTACTGCAGAATTGTAGCTCTCAAAAAGGTCTACAGAAAAGTCTGCAATAGCATATGTTTATCNCAAAACCATCGCTAAAATATTGGTACAAGTATTAAATATGCATAAATGTGTCACTGCATTACATTACACCACAGGCGGTAATGTTTGGTTAGGTTGTGTTTACCAAAGATACAATTGTAGCATGGTGGTAAACTAAACATCTTGTGATCTAGAGCAGCTACGTGATCACCAAATTGGCATCATGTCTGTGAAAGCGAGTGATCAAAGTTGTTTGCCGACCAACTTTAGCGCTGACGTTCAACATTCCCAGAATGAATACATCTAGGCTTGTGAGTCCGAGATAGTAGCTGTATCTATTACTTCTAATTAATTTTCCGTACTTTGTTTACTCCTGGTCGAAGCCGTTTTCCGGTTTTGTATCAAACATATTGGTAAATGAGCACATGTTAATTGATTATGAGTGACCACATTGAAAAAAAAAAGGTTCATCGGCGTCGCAACTAAGAAAATTTCAATGTCGTAGTTATGATGCGAATTTTAAACTAATGTTGGTTCGGTATGCAAAATGCATAACAATTGTGCTGCAGCCAGGCATGTTTGCGAGGATCATTGTACTGGGGAGTCTGATTCAAGTGATGAATAATTGATGCAGAACAGTTTTATTTAATACTGCATTCTTTTCTATTTCTTGTACATGAGGTTTGATGAATCGTAAACTTTTACCTATTTTACTTATATTGAAAATGATTTTCATGGAATATTTGACTTCTGAGTTTTTTTTGTCATCATGACCTGTCAATAAGTATTTGTGGCAAAATTGAATTTTCCCCATTAGCAAAGTGCAAATGTAGGGGGTCGTCTTATATTCGGGCAAATCTCTAAATAGTGTAAAACAAATATGCTTATCCGCATCTGTCTGTGTATTCGCTGAGTACTTCTAAACTACTTAATGGATTTTGATGCGGTTTTCAACATCATTTAGAGAATTTCTAGAGGAAAGTTTTGGTGTATAATGCATTTAATGTAAGGATAGTAGAGAAATGTCGAACCGTTTGTAATCAAGTCGTAAAAAACTGCTTACATGGCTTGTGCTGACTAAACCATAAGAGATACATCAAATTAATGTACTGCAGAATTGTAGCTCTCAAAAAGGTCTACAGGAAAGTCTGCAATAGCATATGTTTATCTTTTAAGGATGACCCACAGTAACCATTTTTGTCTTTCAAAGTATCGCTGTAAAAACTAAATTGTTACCGGGCGAAGCCGGGCCGGTTCGCTAGTAAGGTATATACTTAGTTAATTTGTAATCATAAATTGTTTGTAGGAAGAGCTGATAGATATCCAGAATATTATTTACTTTAAAAATCTTTCTGAAAAAAACATTTCAAGTCATAAATTTGAGGTTTATGGGAGTTGCTCATTCACAAGCTGAAGCTTCATCATAAGAGGTACTTCTATGGGAATGNTCATAAATTTGAGGTTTATGGGAGTTGCTCATTCACAAGCTGAAGCTTCATCATAAGAGGTACTTCTATGGGAATGGCTATGAAGCACAAGGAAATTGTCAGGTAACAACATAAAACAATTTTGAAACAAGCTCATTACGCATGGCCTCCTCACAATTAAATACTCACCCGGCTTGAACTCAAAATTATCCTTTCAGGACACAATTATATAAAGTCTGCATCCCTGAAGAATAATAATTACGTAAAAGGTTTTTGACTGTAAAACAAGCAAAATAATATTACCAAGTTAGTTGTGCATGTCTGTAACATTTCATGAGTGAAGTAAATGTGATTGCGTGGTGGTTGTTTGTAACGACGTGCTGACAGGACATATGGGACATTCGCATGTCGAAGCTGCGCACGTCGGTGGACACGTTTGTGAAGAGCGGCGGGAGCCATGCCAAGTTGGACCACCTGACCGCGATGGAGGTGTGCAGTGTACGGCCGCTGCTGCCGCACTCCCTCGACCAGATGTGCCGACTGCAGAAGGTCTGTCCACCCATTCCCTTCCTCAGATTCCTTTCCAGTAGTCGTCCTCATAGTACACGACGGCAATAAACGAATACCCCAACTTTGAAGGTCTATAATATCAAAACCAAACAACCTCAATTGTATGGTGTAGAATAATTTTATATTTCATCTGTTTGCAGTATCTACATACTTTTTGAATCAGACCTTTGAAAAATCACTTGTCGTATGATTTAATGGTGCAGTTAATACTGGTTTTAAGGGAACATGTAAATTTTTTTTGTTTATTGTGAGGGAATTATTGTTTTCCATTATTTCAGGCATTTTTCAGTATGTTTGTAAAATGGTAAACATCGTTATTAGTTGTATTCACTATTTTTGTCTTGCCTTTTTTTTTCAGGCTGGCCAACCGCTCCAAGCAACATCGCAAGAATACTCCCAATAAAATAGCTTTAACTAAACTTTTTTATATTATTTGCATTTTATTCACTTACTCCGCAAGACTTACTTTACTGTGTAATTTTAATGAATTTTTTAATGAATGTTTGTTGAAGGGTAGAGAAATTTTAAATGTTCATAATATCACAATGATGTGGTTTCCTGTTCCTTTGTATTGAAGCACTTTCAGAACGTGACAAAATTGAACATGTGTAATATGTGTGTGGAGATGTGTCATATTCATCAGTACTCTAATGGTATCTGTAAAATCCCTGAAGAGAAGGAAACAGCTTAATTGTATTATTTCCTCACTACCTAAATGCCACCTTGTGCTATTCTGTCCATATTAATATTTATGTGATCATGTAAACTTTTGACTGTAAATTAAATATTTTTTTATGGTTTTAATTTGGCAAGCTTATTATTGATGCAGATGACTCGCTACCAAAGAGCCACATGGTTCGTCCATACAGCGATCACAGTTTGTGACAGTGTTATATTCTGTACCATATAAGAAGGCCACTTTTTGACAGCTCTGCAAAAGTAGCGCCACTGTTTACATCTGACTACGTATCCTTCCGCCATCAGCTGGTCCGTCCAGTCGGGGCTGTATTTTTTATCAACACGCTGTCATCTAATCCACTTCTCATTGTACTGCAATGCTAAACAAATTTTAAAATATTTTAAGACTGACCTCTGTCTAAAAAATAAGTAGGTTATAAAAGTAAAAATATAAAATGTTGCAAATAATTAAATATTTGCTAACTCTTTTTTAATTTGTCCGAGATAGTGAATTTGGGTTAACCTTTGCGAGACTGTCTGCTGTATCTATTATCATGCTTTGGACGTTATAGCTAATATATTCGAATTGGAAATATGTGACGTGGAATAACGTTAGAATTGCTTAAAAACTACTCGCGCATGTCCCACTTTCTTCGGAAACAAGGAAATGGTTTTCGGAAAAACAATATGGCGTATAATTTACGTAGACGAACGGTTACCGGCCGAATAGATATTACTTGTACTTAAAATTGCTGAACACGAAATATATGTTACTTGAAAAATTATTCAGAGCTCGCGGGAAAATAAACCATTTGTATATGCGCGTAAATACGTTATTTTAAACAACCAAAATATAATATGTTTCTGGGTGTAGTACGATATGGATAACAGATAGTGTGGAAGTGCATGTTGTAACAGATGGCGCGCCTGTAACTCACAAGATGGTAGCACATGGTTGGAGAGTCTGGAAACTTTATATTTTTTCGTTACATTTGGATACGGATCGTTTTATTGTGCATCTCATTTTGAACGCCTATACAGTACTATTTTATCACGAAGTTTCGTTTCTAAAACTAAAAACTGCTGTTTTATGACCACGTAAAATATAATGTATTAATTAATCTACGAACTCTTTCTTATCCGCGTATTTTCTGCTTGTCTGATGTGCGTCGGCTCTGCTCTCAGAATAGCCAACGTAATATTAACTTTTGTTCGTTCGTGTATCAGCTGATACAGGATTTTGTAAATGGCAACACTGTTTGTTTTGAATACATGAATTTGCCACTCACTGACTGTCAGAATGTGGCCTTCTTATATGAAATGAACCATACATGTCGCAGGGAGCGTCACTCATGTCCTAAGCTGAAAGGGACATTCTGGGATACATCTGTGCCCATACTGTGAATTCGGACTGTGACAATGCGAGGCCACAGCCTCGATGCACTTTTCTAGGGCACAAAGCCGGGTGAGGGTCTTAGCTGGTTAATTCGGGCACACACTTTCTCGGACCCAGTTTTAATACAATGAGAATACAGTATACTCGTCAAGTCAAAATATTTTATTCATATAAAAGGATATGGGTCTGTTGAAAACCAAAACGTAAATAAGCTGTTCGTCACCATTGACCATGTCGTTTCAACAGTTCTGATCTATAGATAAGTGTATGTTGGGGACATGTGCAGAAGATGAAAATTACATACTGTACTGAAAAAGCATTTAACAAAATATGCTAGATGAACTTAACCCTTAAAACATAACAATAACATATAAGCTGGCCAATTTGTCCGTTGTATTACGTTGATGATTTCTCATACGAAGTTATAACAAATACCAAATACATATCTTGTATCACAATACAGGAAACTCTTAGGTTATCATGGGATATATTGAGGAAGAAAAGAAGTGTCAGTAATATAAGATTCAATCAAATTAAAATGTGAATATTTGTGTGATTTTTGGGGTGGAGAAATAACAGAATGGATTTATGTTGATATGTAAGTATGTACTGTATTCCTAGAGACACTAACGTTGAGAAGAACAAATGCACATCCCACACACAACATTAGCACAAGGACAAGACATAAAACACTTGAAGAAAAATATGTGTGGTGACGAATGGTGTTCGACCCTTGCATAACAGTACCAGCATTTAAAGTTTGCTTCTGTATATTTGTTTACATTGACCTGGATAAATATTTACATTTTGACAGTAATATAAAGCCCATACCCTAAGGGTTAGCTATATTTAGGACATCACCTCAAAACGAAATTTATTAATTTTATTTATAGTATATCTTCACATTTTGACAGTTTGGTTAATTTCTTTATTTATACGTTTTGGAAGTGTTAATTTACTTATGTTTTCTCCTTGTCCTTTGCATGTATGTTATCACTAAAGCTTTGCCACTGAGAAATGAACTTATTTTAGAATTGTTAATTATGTGAGATGTCGGAGGAAATGACTTTATGTTGGGAATCATCCGTTAACGATTGCGTTCTTGTGCGAACCCCAACACGCTCTTTTGCAGCCATGTAGAGCAGTCCAACATAATTTTTGTTCCAGCAAATGTTATAATTTGTTGACAACGGCCCATCCTAAGACTAGGGAGATGTACGAGAGGTGCCTCAGTATTAGACAAACATGGGTATGTAGAGAAGAGACCCTAAATACTAGATCTTAGTAATTTTAGTGTTTCGATATTTAGTGTGCAGCCTTATCCACTTGGAGAACAGCCAATGAGCATATATTGTATAAGGGTATACCATCTCACGGCAACTTAACTGTTTTACAAGTACTCAGTTTTGGTTTTATTTGAAGAAACTGTTAAAGAAAATTCATTTTGGTCTTTAGACACAAATTTCCAAGATTTGAGGCCGTACTTATCTTATGGACTATACCAGTAGCCAGAAGGTTAAGTTTTATCGTAAATCTAACCAAGCAAAAAAACTTTAATCAAGATTAAATTATTAATACCTGTGCAGTCAAAAGGATAATATTCACTTTCACTTAATTTACTTTATCCGATATGCTTTAGTGAGGTGATTTAGTAATTTCCAGCCATCACAGTTAATTTTACTATAATTCTTTTGACGACAGCATTTATTTGATTTTGGAGTTTGTAATTTTATGGTTCAAGAACGATAAAATTTCCTGTAAGCGGAAGTGCCACAAAGTTTACCCAATAGTGCACAGCATTTTTCCAAACACATCAAACAATGTCACCGCATTCACAACTACAGTCAGGGGTGTGTTTTATTGTATTAAGAGCAATCGAGCATGGCAACCCACACCCTTTTCCCCAGGTGGACTTGTCCATCCCTTCAGGAGACAGCTACCTGGCAACACTGTAGCCAGTGAAATACAAATGCATCACCGGAAGTGAAATACAGACACTTTTCACGAGAAATGTAATAATGTATTTAATGTTTAGTTATAAAAGAGCAATTTTATTTCAAAAAGGGAGATTGCCTATAAAAGCTTCCATCCTTGTAACATGTCATTTAGTGCAGTGACACTGCCAACTTCACATTAACCTTAACATACATTTGACAATCAATGGGGGTGTTACGAATATGTTTCATTCAATTTATACTATTTTTCACCACTGCCATAATGTTATATTGTGTTCATGGCATGTTTTTCAATTTGGCGTTTGACGTCAGTTCTCGTCACCCATGACGGAAGTCGTCGTCACTCTACCAGTTCATCTCAGCACTTGGGCCAGAATGGTGGCGTTGGTCGCCTGCTCCGCGAGCTCTCTCGGTATCATCATTTAGGCTGTAATCACTTCACTGCAATAGTTAATTAATTAACCGGAACATTTGTTTTCTCTCTTTACTGTACCGAGGGGAGAGCCACCCGCACTCTCACCTGAGAACTCAACGCTACCACGTTTCCACTTAAAACCACGCCTATTTTCACATTAATGTCACCGGCAGGCTGTAAGTGCTGGGTTCGTTTTCTCTCATTATTCACGTGTAAGTAAGCACAGTGAATAAACCACTTTACAAAGTTCAATGTGTTTGGGTTTAATTGTAGGAGACAACACCTTTTGTAGTGCCTCCCGCAATTTCCTAGTATATTTCAGGCGTACAAGACGGCCTACAGTCTCGTCATAAGGTGTAAATAGTGTAACAGTAAGTACGTAAAAACATCATCAACAAACTGACGGAGGCATCCAGGGCGCCCTGGGCTGTCGAACGAACGACCCCACATCACTGACTCTCCACTGGGTTATGGCGCCGGGCAATTCAACACTCAACCAGCCCTGGGAAACCTCGACCACATCACACGCGAGTGTGCCAAATTTCAAAGAGTAGATTAAGGAGATGTTAGCCAAAGGCGTCATCGAGCCTACACACAGTAAATACAACAGCGCAATCACATTAGCACCGAAGAAAGATGGAACGTGGCGCTTCTGTGTGGACTTTCGCTCCCTTAATTTGATTACACAAAGTGCACCACCACCCCCATACATCAGTGTGAAGATGCATTACAAACTCTAGGAAAGGCGAAGGTTATGATGTCACTGAACTTGCGCAGCGGCTACTGGCAGGTCCCAATTAAGCCAGAAGACCACCACAAGACAGCGTTCACTGCCCCTGATGAGCGACATTTCCAGTTCTGTGCCAGACCCTTTGGGCTAAAATTCGCACCCGTCACCTTCCAGGCGATGATGGTACAAGTGCTTGACGGGTATGTAGGGGATTTTACCCTTGCATACTTGGACGATGTAATCACCTGGTTGGAGAACTGGGAAGACCATGTGAAACACCTATCATGGGTACTAGAGCGCCTAGCGATAAACAAGTAAATGTGTACAAACAGGAAGTGCCAAATAAGGAAACCATGCATTCAGTTCCTTGGTCACCTAGTGGACGAAAATGGCACTAGGCCAACACTGGAACAGCTGTCACTCATACACCAACATGAGGCATCCAGGAGACACAAACAGCTCGGGAAATTCTTCGGGTTGGTAAACTGGCTGAGGGACTTCGAGACGATAATGGCACCCCTAACAGACATGCTGTCCCCGAACCGTAAGTTCCAGTCCAGTGGAACAGTGAATACGAAAGCTGCTTCCAGGAACTGAAGAGCAGATTCCGGCAGTGTTCAACACTCTCGCGTTACGACCCCAGTAGGCACCTATCCCTACAAACGGACACCAGTGAGAAGAGCCTAGGCACCGTGCTATTCCAGTTAGGTGACAAAGAGCGCCGAATCATCGAATATAGCAGCATCAAGTTTGGTCCGACTGAGGGTCGATACGACGTGAACAAGAGAGAATGTTTGGCAGTGGTTTGGGCGGTAAAGCATTACAGCGAGTACCTCGAGTACCAGCGTTTTACCCTACGAACCAACAACAGGCGCCTGATCTGGCTTCACTCCATGATGGAAGCCTGGAGCAAACTCGCCCGGTGGGCATTGTTGTTACAATCGTATGACTTCGTTGTGCAACCTGTCCCCAAAGCAGAGAATCAACTGGCCGATGAACTGTCCAGAGTACCAGGCACCGAGGTAGCAGACGACAAGGACGACTTGCTACTCTATACCGCCAACATTGCAAGGACAACAGGCAACGGGCAGGCAACATGCAACGCCATAGAGACCCCACCGGACACGGAACCAAGGCTCGATGAACTCAAGACCTTAGTCATCAACACCCAACATCAATGCACACAAATGTGGGCCAAGAAGGCGGAAATCATACAAGGAGATGGTGAGTGGTGGCGCATCTGGGACAAACACGTCGAGAACCGTCGGCTGCATCCCGATGCGACCTGGTGCCTCTATGTGCCAAAAGAAGCACGTGAACACATGCTAAGGCAGGTCCACAGTAGCCATTTTGCTGGCCATCCCAGGCAAATCAGACGGCCAAGAATCTCCACCCGCATTTTTATGGGCCAGGTGCAAGCAGGGACATACGCAGGTACATGAAGAAGTGCGTCCCCTGCAATCACTTCAAGAGCCGGAGAGCAGATGGGGTGACCCAACAGCAACCCAGGGTGCAAAGGAACCATTCGAGACGGTGTCCATAGACCTGATGGGTCCCTACCCCCGCACAACCACAGGGAAGAGGTTCATCCTAGTCGTGAGTGATGGATTTTCTAGATGAAGTAAAACCTACCCAGTTTCCAGTACACTGGCACGAACCATTGCACGGACACTGGAAACTGAGTTCTACTCCTGCGGGGGTACCCAAAAGCTCTGCTCACCGACAATAGTACCCAGTCCACTATCATGCAAAACCAATATACCACCCAAGGTTAAACCCCACTAAGAGAAGAAATTAAGACCTCAAGACCCAGTTACGCCTCACAGTGGGGAAGAGCCACACTAGCTGGGCCGAAATTTTACTTGCCACCCTATTAATTAACAATAAGACAGTAAGTGAACCTCGCAACAGGGCAGACTCCAGCTGTGATCATGCAGGGTCAAGAGCTTATGCTACCCGGAGAATTTGCAGCACATCAGACAGAGGGCATGGGCGAACCAGAAGACCGACATGCCAGAATACAGAGCAGAGAGGCTGAGTTATTAGCAGCTCGTGGAAACCAAGACCGCTAAATTGAAAAATGGATGCCTGCCACCACATGAGCACCATGAGGGTTGTCACCTTGCCAACTGGTCTACGTCAGAGAGCTCAAAATATCCGGTGGCGCGAAGAACTTCTGTGCTGGGTTCGCCCAGAAGTGGAGCAGACCACATTCAGTGGTGAAGTCGCTAGGGTACACCACACACCTCATCAGGCTGAGCAATATAAGGAGGGCCACCATCCAGCGTGATGACCTCCGATTGGTAGTGGGGACGCCAAGCATAATGTCGAGCACCAGGAAACCAACACACCAAATACCGCCAGAGACGAAGTTGGGATAAGAAGTCCCATCAGCGATGGGAAAATTCTGCAGCACCTCTTCTCCACCACGATACCCGACATCATCGGCAAACTGGCGGAGGCCCCCTCGGCCGTTGACCGAACGACCCACATCACTAACTCTCCACTGGGTTATGGCACCGGGCAATTCTACACTCAACCAGCCCTGGGTCAGCTCGACCACGTCACAGTACTATGTTACCTGTATAGGGATTTTATCACATCTATTTACTGTACTGCCATAAGCTATGGCAGTAATTATGAAATGTTAATGAGGTTGAAACATAGTTACGCCTTGTGGCAGTGAAAGTCATTACATTGACTTCGGCGACATAACTTGGGCATGTGGCAACCAGTAGTGCGGCCTGTACCTTGTGTAGGTAGTTCCTACCTGCTCCGCTAGATGGTGTGCGTGGGTCGACAAGGGTTCTGGGGGAAGCCACAGTCGGTGTCATTTAATGCTGCATGCTTGCGCAGAAGACACATAATCGATCAATGCCATATTTAGTTTATGGTGTAGAGGGACTTGTGTTCAACATACCCTGTAAAGGATCATCTGGAGTGAACATTAAACAAATGATCGTCTCCCTTGCTTTTGCAAGACATATTGGGACAAACGACATTTTAATATAGTAAAGTTCAAATGAGAAGATAATCCTCGTGCAGCTCTGAGGGAGGGAAAAGAGTGGCGGCAAGGCAGTGTAGAGGAGGGCGTTCCTGAACGCATGCCCTGGAGGGAGGGAAACCACATGACACTGCTGGGGCTGTACACGCAAATGATAAGATCGCTCTATACTACCACGATGTATTACTAACGTTTTTTTCGACAGGTAATATCCATATTGGAGCANAACCGGCCGCTATCGGTGGCTGTTACTATGAATTGAACAACCTCGCCCCTTTGTACGGTGGCAATGGACTCTCCCGACTTAATCGACACATTTTGGTTTTCTGCACATTATCTTCTCATTATGATTTCACTCTTTTGAACCTTGTGGAACTTGTGTAATTGAATCAGTTTTTATTATTATCTTTAATTTTTAAATTCAATAAAATGCTCGTAGTATCAGAACCACCCAGCGAGGATGTAGACCTAAAGGATAAGGTGACTGTGAAACAAAGAAACAGAATTATATATATTTTTCCACCCAGTTCACCCAAAGATCATGTTGACTTGAGCGGTAATGCGACCACTCTCCTACACATAGTTTTTNTATTTTTCCACCCAGTTCACCCAAAGATCATGTTGACTTGAGCGGTAATGCGACCACTCTCCTACACATAGTTTTTTTTGCGACATAATTGCTATCATATATGAATTACCTCTCTATGTTGCTATCATATGTTTTTGTTTCCACATGTCTATGTTTACTATTTCAGTATAAATTTTAATCAACATGCCGAAGGTAGTTTCACGTAGTATTGTGTGCTCAGACACTAAAGACCAAGAAGAGTATAGTGAAGAAAAACCTCTACATATATATTACTGTTTATGTGGACAAATGACATTAATTTTGGGTATGTAGTTTTCAGTGCGTATGCCATTATATAGCATTTCGTCACGGATGTGATTGTGTTTCCTCCATTGTGTATTTCATACAATTGCTGATCAATCAATCATACCTCATATATATGCGGTACCCACACTCTCATGTGTGTTGTAGAATTCAGCCTACGCCCTGATGAAAATTAATTGTTTGGGCCACGGTCAAGGAAACTGTGATGTTAAAAAGCCCAAGGAAATATATTGGTGGGTAGTATGTACGTACGCCAGGTGTTTGATGCCAGCCAACGAGAATGTGAAACGTCATTAAAACTGGTGTAATCAAGATAGCCAATTGATTGATAATCACCTATCCGTCTGAGTTATTCTGATTGGTCAAGGTTTTTTTCTGTCGCGCTAACACTGATTGTCGATGGAAAATTTTAATTGTTATGCTGTGTAAGTTATATTATTCAAAGCAAGTCTGTTGTAGATGAGGCATTCCTTTTCCGCCTGCATCTATTTTGCACATTCAAGGCCTCGAAGTGCATGGGCTGAGTAGCTCACTTACCTCTCGCCTCTACGCACAAGGCACTCAGCTGGCATACAGTCTTTCCATTGGCGACTCGCCTCAACGTGACTTTAAGCAACGACCCTGTATTGTTATGGCATGCTAATAAAGTATGATGTGAGTGTGTCTAAAGACAATTGCAAAGTTTCTGTACAAAAAAATTTAGCATCTAAAAATTTTTTGAAAACACTTGTTTTAGCCATTCTCATGCCCCAAAATATAAACATTGGAGTTGAAATGATAACTTGAAAATTTTTTTTGGGCAAAAAAACCTTTCTTAAATGCTTTTCGTGTTGATGCAGCTACAGAACATTTAACAATTTTTGAATCATGTCTTTTCTACCAAACCTCTGGAAGTGGCTTGCATGTGCCAACCAGGCAGAACCCATAATAGGCTGTGCATGTAGTTTATGACGTAAGACACAGTTGTACTCGTAGTATTGTGAACGTGGCACTGTGCAGACTGTGCGATAGAGAAGCTGCCGCTGAGGAGGCGGGACGGGGCTCGGGTGCTGGACGGCAGTCGGCACGCCCACAAGATGACCTGCGACCCGGACGAGACGGTCTACCTCAAGAGGGCGGAGGGCATCGAGCGCCAGTACCGCCTCAAGTGTAAGAAGTACGTAGTCCAGGATGCAGTCATGGCTAGATGTCGCATGCGTGCCAGCCTGTCGTGTTGGCCCACTTGTGTTCAGGAAGAATGTGGGCTTGTGTGTACTAGATTCTAAATTAAGAAAAGTTGAATACGTACACATCTTAAAATAACTTGCAATAGAGGCAGTCTTTAATGCTTCACTTAAAAGTTTAAAATTTGAATTCATTTCTGCACGATTCATTACCCTACTCAACTTGTCTATAAATTTTGAGACAAAAATTTAATTCTAGTCTTTCACTGAGACTGTTGGAATACACAGCTAACACCACCAGTGATGCATTAGCTGATTTGCTTCAGTAGCGCACCACTGGAAAGCGAAAACATGGTGACATAGATTGTTTTTGATGGGAATCATATTTTGAAAAGTACAAGTGTTTCTCTTTCTTGCATTGTTGANACATGGTGACATAGATTGTTTTTGATGGGAATCATATTTTGAAAAGTACAAGTGTTTCTCTTTCTTGCATTGTTGAGCTCTGGCAGTCCATGATTGTTCCAGTGTAAGACTTTCCCTAGCCCAGCAAATGAAGCAACATCTGTCTGGTAATCCATCTGCATTGACACGACATGTTATCTGTTTGTCGCTGTGTGGACAATGGTAAGAAATATTGATCCGATAAACAATATTTGTGTAACGTTAGAGTTGAAACACCTTTTAATTGGTGGAGGGACGATNTAAGAAATATTGATCCGATAAACAATATTTGTGTAACGTTAGAGTTGAAACACCTTTTAATTGGTGGAGGGACGATGGCCAGCAGACATAAAAAGTACACATTCCGTTCCCAGCTCAGTAATCTCCTAATTCTCCTCCCACCCTTTGCTCACTAATGTCTCTTCGCTTCTTTTCGGACTGATGAGCAGCCACTGAGTTGTAACATTTTTTCCCTCTTTTTTCTCTCCAGTATAAATTAGTTTATCTTTGCAAGTATTGAAATGATATAATGCGTTGGGACGCTCTGCTTGTCAAAACATTGCCGTAACACGCCAACCAATGTCGCCGAGTTGGACTTGTGTACATAACAGATTTCTTTGTCCTTGAAGACAAAACTCGCTTTGAGATCCTTCCATTGCTCTGCTTATTTTTATGTTGACCTTATACAAACACTATACCATGTAATTTGTAATTTTTTTCATATAAAAAATACAATTTATATTTATTTAAAGAAATTGAAAGAATGTACTGTGTGTCATGTTACGAATGAGAAGTTACTGTAGTTGGGACAATCAGCTCACCAATTCTTCAGCCAGTTGTGAAACTCGCCAGTATTGGTACAGTTTTCATGTTTGGTATGATTGTAACCAATAGGATGCAGGTCTGGTAACTGGGAATGCACAGGCCAATAGAGCTGGTGCTCCTCCGGAGTAGTGTATAGACATCTCGATTGTAGCTTGTCGTGAGCGGCAGTAAGTGTGTTACAAGCGGTGTCGAAGTGTAAGCGTAAGTGTTCTGCGCAAGGTGCGGCCTGCTGCTGTACTACAAACACGACGCTGCCAGCCACGTCAACTTCGTGGTGAAGGGCGCGGTGATCAAGAGCTCCGGCGAGGGCCCCATGACGACCATATACAACCAGGTGGCGGTGGAGAAGCCCAAGAAGATCATGGTCACCAAGCACACCAAGAACATGGGCAAGTTCAGCTCCGTCACCGTCTCCACCATCGACGAGGAGGAGGACGAGATCGAGGCGGTGGGTACCTTCACTTTCCTCTTCTCTACTTATCTGCACCTAGTCCATTCTTAGCTTCTCCTTGTGACGTGTGCTTGGCGTGTTTCATGTGAACACTCCTGCTGTGTTTTGCAATGTAAGACAAAAGTAGTTTTTCCATGGTGTTAATCACATCAGGTGTGTAACCAGAACATTTTTGGTTGAACAGGGGCGTAAGGAGGAGCGTTGATCTTGAGTGAAAATATTAATACTGGTGGGTAGGTCACAGATTTTCATTTACAAGGTAAAAAAGAATGGGAATGGTTTCCACAAGTAAATACACGTCACTTTTATGATAGTCCATATTTTAATAGTGTCTTTCTTTAGTGGGGTGATTTGATAGGGGTACCCTGGTTAAGACTAGACTCCGTAAGGGGTAATGTACCCGAGCATAGTTTCCAGACAGCGTGCATGACATGAAGATGATGGGGGAAATTGCAATACCCAGAAGGAACCACTGTTCTACATACACGAGGAACCCAAATATATAAATAAATAATATAATCTCATACAGTAGAACCCACTTATAAGGTTCCCGTTTAAAAGGTTTTCCTGCCTATAATGCAGGATTCTTCCAGCCCCCAATGTTTATCCATAAGAACAATAACAAACATTCCCGGAAATTTACAAAAGCAAAAGGGCGCTTATTACGTTCTTTGCACACTGGGAAAGGAAAACGCCAATGGAAAAGATGCTCATTGCCTTTCAAACAAAGTTTGTAGTTTTTATCCCAAGCTCCACCCTGCTGAGATAATCTACCAGCTTGACATTGACGAGGGTCAGTGGGCCTGCAAAGGGGAGGAGTGAATGTTTTTACAGCCGCCGGGCAGGTAGGCGGGCGTGGCTGGAGCTGCAGCTGTGGTTGTGTGAAAGGTGCCGCCCCCCACCTCATCCTTCCCTCCAGTGGTAGGCTCCCCTCCCCATACCGCGCAAGCCTGATACTGGCGGTGGCCCATGACGTGTTCCACTTAGATGTCACGGCCTGCTTTCCCTGTCTCTTCTCTTCCCCCCCCCCCCCNCTCTTGCTCTGAGGCCCTAATACCACCACAATCTAGCAAGTTTACTATCCAGCCTGACATTGACAAGGGTCCTTGGAGAAGGAAAGGGAAGAGGCCAAATGTTGATAAGCATCCATTGACATCACTGTGCGGTGGTGGTGCCAAAAGGGACTGGATATATGGACTATGATGGTTTTTATAAAGTTTGTAGGTATCTAAATGTATAATGATTACTTTCTTACAGATTTTGATATTTCAGTTTTTCANTACGTCTTTTTGGAATAACTGCACACTTTCCTTGTAAGCAGTGAAAGTGGCTCAACTCTCTTGCTCTGAGGCCCTTATGCCACCACCATCCAGCAAGTTTACTATCTAGCTAACATTGACAAGGGTCCCTAGAGAAGGACAGGGAAGAGGTCNATGCCACCACCATCCAGCAAGTTTACTATCTAGCTAACATTGACAAGGGTCCCTAGAGAAGGACAGGGAAGAGGTCAAATGTTGATAGCCACCCACTCATATCACTTTTGGTGGTGCCAAATGGGACTGAATATATGGAGTATGGTAGTTTTTATAAAGTTCATAGGTATCTAAATGTATAATGATTACTTTCTTGCAGATTTTGATATTTCAGTTTTTCAGCAGTATACAAGATTAGGATATGTTTTATTCCATTGCTCAGTGTCTAGTAGGCATACATTTTTTGGCAGTAACAGTACAAACAAGTTGAATATACTTGAAAACTGTAGCCTACTAATATATATTTTTTAATCCTTCAGCTTTGATTGCTCTTCGAAATTCCTCGCATGATGCAAGCTTCGCTTCGACTTCGCATTTAAAAAACGACCTTTGCACATGCCCAGTTAATATTTATGTAGTGAAAATTAATTCATCCTTGAAACAGTTTTAGTGAAAAATTAAAATGAGTGCCTCTAAGAAAAGACAAACATTTTCATTAGCTGAAAAGTTAATCTTAATCAAGCACGTGGACAGTAATCCCGGTAGAACACATCAGCAATTCCTCGGAATTTGGAAATCCCAGTGACTACTCTGAACCGAATCATTGATGCAACCAGGAGACAAACTTCCATGAAAGATTTTATGTTATGTATTTTGCTTGTAGACAATTTTGTGTGCTTTGGTACCAGGAGACAAACTGCCACAAACAATTGTGCTTGTTTTTCGTGTACAATAATCTTTTACTCGTATACTAATTTTATGATTTCGCAACCAGGAGATAAAATTTCTTAAAAGATTATGTATTTAAAAGAAACATTTGTTTTGTTCATTATGTAGAGTTGTGTGTTTATTACGGTGCATAATTTTATATCTTTTGGTGTCCAAATTCTTGAATTTTTGTGTTTCCCTATTATAGTGTTTTCCTGCTTATAGTGTCACTTTCTTGTGGACCCCTGAAGACCCTTATAAGAGGGTTCCACTGTATCAGGATTTACTGTAGTTTCAAACTGTACTGCTTTTGTTCTCAACTAACGAACTGCATGCACCTGTTTGCAGCGGGAAGTGGCAGACTCGTACGCGAACAACGCGCGCATCATCGAGAAGCAGCTTGAGCGGAAGGGCATGAACAAGCGCAAGACGACGGTGCAGCAGACACAGGCAGACATAGACGCAAAGCGCAACAGGGTGCGTGGAACTCTTATCGACAAGTGAGCGGCTCAAGTGGCACGTGATGTTCTTCTCGGTAGACAATGCACATCCTACAAGTTTGTGTTCACGAGGAAGAAAAGTTGATGACAACATTGCCTTGCCTTTTTTTGCAGCAAGCATGAAGAGCGAGCCAGTAAGCTCATATGGTTGGATGTGAATCTGCACATTGTAGAATGTCATAATCATGTATTTTACTACAAACTTGTCCACAGGAAGCGTAGTTACATACTATCTCGATTCATACTTTGCATACACAGTGTAACAACAGACTCACCTTCGTGTATATATGTGCACAGCTGTTGTTGCAGATTTGTTTTCTTTAATGTAAGAGTCCCTACAACTAGGCCTCTCTCAAGGTTTAAAATAAGTTAACGTGTGGGGCTTAACGTAATCTATATGCATTTGTAGCGAACCTACAGGTACCCATTCCATAAAACCTGCAAACGCAAGGCAGTTTTCTTTCATTCCAACCAAACTGTTGATGCCCACAAGTCTATACATCTCTCGCATGTAACTTAACTTCTTACAAGGCTTGCAACACTGAAACAATATGCAGGTATGACGACTGTTTAACAACAGACTAATGCCTTTGATAATTCAGATGCTGGGTCATCAGAAATCATCATCTTCATTTTGCTCAACGATTTTATACAAAGAACTTTGAACTGCTTGTCCACAGTATTGAAAATGTGTCTAGGAAGTTGTTTTCCTATAATAACACCAGCAGTTGGTAATTTAAATTGTTTCTCATATTGTTTACCTATTTGTTTTTGTCCATAACATAACCAATTGCCATCTTGTTATTGGGTTTTTTTTTTGCATGTAGTCCAATGTGATTTCCACTCTGGTACGCCAGTATTTTGGCTACTGGGGCACGACGCATATAGTGTCCAATGATCAAATGGCAAGGGTGCATTACCCTCGAAATTTAATGGCAATGATGTGGTATTATATCTAAACCTGCTGATAATAAAAACACTTTATTTTTCTGTGGCTGATCTAGTAACACATTTCACTTGAGTAGTGACACTCTGTGCATTACATTTAACTCACTACCAGTAATAATTATGTTTGTAATGCTTCATATAAAAATCAATACTTTGTGAATACGCTATAGAAACATTATTTTTTAAATTTCCTGCTGTGTACTAAATGTATTTATTAATATTCATAATTTACAATGTACCTGTTTCAACCATAATCTCCTTTTATCCCGTGTAAAATCAAGTTTCAAGGGAAGGGCTGAATCCCCCTTCCCTCCTTGACATGCCCATGCATTGATGTGCCTCCCAGCGACATTGCAGTGCAGCAGTAAGTGTCGGTCTCAACAGACAGAGTCTGCACACAGAACTAGTTCTAACAGACCAGATATGAAATACCGTATTTAGCCACGTACAACCCGCACATTTTTTTCCAAAAATTAGGCGCTCAAAAACAGGGTGCGGGTTGTATCGTCGTCAGATGCCACTTGAGATGATTTTGAATGCAGGCGGTATGCGAGTCAGTTTTGCACTGTGGTATATGTCGGCAACCGTTTGCTCACACGATACCTATGCACGCAATTTATTTATTATGTTCTAGAAGACGCAAACATACAGCACTTAACCATTCTCTGTGTAATAATTTTGAAATGAAAGTGTACTGGGCATGCAAAAAACCATTATGTTGCTCAGGTAATCGTTAGTTGGCAACATTGCTGTGGATCGTAGCAACACCAAACACGTAATACTGTGAAGCAACGGAAATAAATAAATAATATTTTAGTGTTGGAAATTAAGTACAGTGGTGGAGGTAAGTACCGTGTATTAGGTATCCATTGACTAAAAGCTGAAAACTAAGACTGTGTTGAAATCAGTTAATTTAGTTTACCAAATGGTGTTGTGATACATTTTGGTTTGTTAAAGTGCGATATCGTCCATGTTGAAATGTACTAAAATTGTAAACAAAACCACAGCCTCGAATGAGGTCAAATTCCTTGCGCATGAGAAAGCAGAAGGGACATGTTGCCAGCCGGCCTCCTGGCCAAGGTCACCACGCCACACTTCTGACTTTTAACTGCCAAGTTGCATGCACTGTGCTGCTCGTCGGCTACCTACGTTCATGCCTTTGCCAGTTACGCTTTTACAAACGACGTTGCTGCCGAATATTTTACGTTTTTTTTTTTTTAAGATAAATTTGGGGCACAGTTGTATAACAAACTTGTTTTTTTTTTTCTTTGTAGTTGCCATTTAAAAAGTCATATGCCTATTTAAAACATTAACAACTTCAACAAGAACTTGCAATGACGGCAGGTCTGCCCCTCACATACTTGTGGACCAGCCTCAGAGCCCCCCTCCCATCCTACCCCCGGAAGTTATTTACTTTGTTTTTTTTGTTTCTGTAGAGGTCAAGTGGCTGACATCACAATTGCTGCCACAGCAACGCACTCTGCGGTAGAATAAAGGAAGCGTTGTGTAAACTCTTCGCGAGGCGAGGAACTACTGCTACCAGTAGAAATTGATCCCAAAGGGCGAAGGAGTTGCATGGGGTTGGAGTTCTAGTATAATCTCAATACAAAGAGACTTGACATTTTATATTTAATATTGCAAAGTACTCTATACCGAACATGTACTTATTTGATGGTATCACATCTGCAGGGAATTTGAAAGACGTACTTTAAAGTGAAGTACTTCATATTGAGACTTGACCATGTCAGTTGCCAAACATATGTAAATTAAATTTTAAAATGTGGCTATACCACAAACAAACCTGGCATAACTACGAAGTATTGAAGAGCGTAGCACAGGGTGGCTGTTTTTACTGCTTTTTATACCACCAAACGGAATAATAGATTCAAAGGAAATATGGATGTTCTCTCTCACACAGGAACGTTTGTTTACAGACAGACAAAACAAAAAGCTGGAGTCACAATGTAGGCAATATGGACACCAGCAGTGGAACTTTTGGCGAAGAATTGAAAATACAATCCAGATTCATGCCGACTTTGAGCAGTCTGCGACATATTGCAAGTTTAGAATATTATTAGGGATGAGACGGTCGAATCCCTTGAATCCAGTGGATTCTAGGATCTAAGTATTCGAGGCGGGATTCATGTCGTCTCGCTGGCGGGGCCAGCTTCTTCAGGCGGCACGTGGCAGTACACTGCAGTCTGCGTGGTCGCGACCATGTATCCGCAGGGAAAATGTGTTCATCCAACTTTTGATCATATGAGTGTGTTTACAAGTACCGCCCTGCGAGTACTTGTGTATTCTGGCTCCTTTCTAGATGTTTAAACTTTGTGGTTTTAAAATATGGTTTTGCTAGAAACAATTTGTAACACCAGCAAGGTGCCTTATTGGCTGTCTGGAATGTAGGAACTTCTGCGACTTTAAAACAATTATTATAACAACATGAATTTTAGTGTTCTAACTTTGCACAGTTTTGAAAGTAAATTTTGTGAGTTGTAGCGTTGGTTGATTTGGAGCATTTCTATCAAACACAATTTTAGTCTGAAACAAAACACAAGCCTATTCTGTAAAATCATTTGTAACAATACTTTAATTTGCCAGTATTTTTATCACAAAAAACTGAAATGATGTGACCATTTTTTTTCTAAATTAAATGATAACAGCATCCCAATAAAAACAACTTATTGCACTTGCAAGTTTTGCTTATTAAACTGAAGCATGATGGAGAGGGACGTCACGTGAAAAGTGGGGAAGTTTTTAATTTTGCGGCAAGTCAGATACGCAGGTATAGTCAGTTCACGACTGGAAGAAACTTTTGAAAATCAACCTTCGAAAAAACACCCTAGCCGTTAGCTACATGCATATAACATTACAAACAGCGGCGAGCGCGGATACAGTTATGCCGTTAGGTTGCCAGCACAAAGAGAGGAAATAGTTCCAAAGTTTTAACGAAATTGTTAATTTATCGTTTACAAATGGGTTTCGAAAAGACTTGTATCTTATTATACCAATTATTAACGACGTGATGCTAACGTATTTAGATTTCAGTGTTTCTTGCATACTCACATGATGCCGCTCAAGGTGAAAGTAGAGCGGCCATTTGTTTACAAACCTTCGTTCCGTGTGTTGTTGACGAGGTGTGGTCGACACACGTGCCAGAGAATTGGTGCGATTATCTTGTTTAACCTATAATAATTCATTTACTGGTTTTTTGTATTTTTTTTTTTACTAACATCCTCTCTTTATTAT
The DNA here is from genome assembly GCA_002778355.1 of Clitarchus hookeri. NCBI lineage: Eukaryota > Metazoa > Arthropoda > Insecta > Phasmatodea > Phasmatidae > Clitarchus > Clitarchus hookeri. The sequence goes on from NQII01006150.1 coordinate 107,521, forward strand.
TTCTTGTTGTGCCGATTTCTTTCGTTTCTGATACCTGTATAAGAGATTACTCTTAGTGCGNCTCTTTATTATTTCTTGTTGTGCCGATTTCTTTCGTTTCTGATACCTGTATAAGAGATTACTCTTAGTGCGTTCTAACGTGTTTAATATGTTTTAAATTTATTTCAGGTTTGCTTAAAATTTTATTTATTGTATTTTGCGTTATATGTTGCGGTAG
>NQII01006150.1:110140-127339 GCA_002778355.1 Clitarchus hookeri
TAATATAAACATTACTTTTATGATGGGTACGTGCATGTACGAACTCATGTACACACACACAGTGGAATGTAAACATTGCATGTAAACATTGCCATGTGACTGCCACATGGCAATGTTTGTTTACCCTTTGGCAGAAGGATACGAAATGGGCTTGGAAGTAGATCTTTAGCAGGGCTTCAAGAAAGTCTCTTCCAGTCATGAACCGACTATAGGAGGCGGAGTCTACTACGGAGGCGTCTTTCAAATGACTCGTTGACCTCGTGCTGGCCCCTTAGGTAGGACACGTCGGGCGCCTACTTGGTACAAAGTCTGTGAGGGCGAGTAGATGCCTCTGGACGTTAGACACACGGGTGCGGGCTAGCTTACCACTGGTGTCGCTCTGTTGCGGCAGACGCTGGTCCTAGCTGGTAAACTTCAGCTCCGGCTGGAGTGGACGGCTGAGCAGACTGGGTCTGCTGGTAACCGTGGTGCAGGCGGGCACGTGGTCGACTGGTGCTGGTGTCCTCTGGGTCGAATGGTTCCACTCCCAAGGGGAGAGTGTACCCCTGGCGGAATAGTTCAACGGCGGGGTGAACCGCTCTGGGAACCATAACTGTGAGGCAAATAGGTTGGCATGGAGGGTAGTGGATTGAGGCTCCACTAATTGCCAGGCGGCTTGTTCTCTCTCCCGTGGGGACTTACATCTGAGGGCTGGTGTAGGTTGATTACACAGGGTGTGGTGAGATGCAGGGATGGCAGCTGTCCTCCGGGCGTTCCTTCTGCTCCCTCGTTGGTGAGCCAACGTCATGGACAGGAAAGGTGCAATGTTCGCCCTGTAGAATGCGGCAGGCAACAAACTACTAGCTAAAGTGTACTCCAGAAGTACCTGGGTCAAGCTGTGGCACCCCCTCCAGTGAGTTTATACGTCTGGAGGGAATGTGTTAGCTGACCTAGTTGGCCCAGATGCTTCACCATGTGTCTTTCTAGAGGTGGCTCTACCGTACTTGCGCACCAGGTACCTTTGCATAGCGGGTCCACACTGTGGGTAGCCGTAAAACTTGATCTTGTGTGTGACGTACGTGCAGTCCTGGTTAGGGCTGCCCGCAGTCGTACTCTACGTCGGAAACTTGTTGCCAGTACGCGGTCCCCTGCCTTTCTTTTCGAGGGTGATGCTTACCAGGTTGCAGGCAGCAGAACTTTTTGACTGCTGCCACCTGTTGTGTGTTTTCCATGTGAAATACAAATATATAGGTGAATTCCCAGAGCTTTATATTTTCTGTGAGCTCTATATAATGTGTGTTTCGTGCGCCCCCTCCTCTCCCAACACAAGGTGAAAATAAATGTTTAATTGCAACTACGAATAGTTTTGCAACAGAATCATTTTTAGGGCAAATAATATGTATGTTAATGTGATATATTGTCATCCAGGTGCACTCGGTACCACAATTATTTTTCTAAACACAGCCTCGTTCCGTTTACTATTTTGTCCATCTAATATAAGTGGGGTAAAATTTGCCAGACAATGTGACCGACCTACACAATATGTAAAGAGTAAATGTTCTCGTTTGCTAAGTGTTGTATCAGCTGATGAACTGCTGTGGGATGTATGTTGTATGCACGGTGGTCCTGAACCACAGGTGCAGACACTGTGAGGTGATTCCCCATGCAAAATGGGAAAGGAAACATTATATGAACAATGTCTTACGGTAACTCATGAGGGAGGTAGCCACCCTTGAAAATTGATATTTTCAAATGGTTCTACCGAGCAATAATGAAACCCACGCGAGATGCAAAAGCCATTCTGTAATAATGATGTATTTGACTAAGATCTGTAACTTGCAAACAATGTGGCGTTTTATCATCCCCCATAGTGAGAAAATAGGGGGCGGTATGTTAGTATCCTACCAATGTGTGATCCTTGGGTATTTCTTTAAGTCGTCATAATCACACGTACAGTATGTTAAGGCACAAATAAAGTTACAGTGATGTAACACACTCAGGCGAACAGTTTGCGGGAAAACAGAAGTTTTTCTCGGGTGAAAACTGTTTTAATTGTGCAGTCATATATGCAATATCCTCTGATTTTTCCACAAAAGGTCATCAAAAATCGAATTTGCTCTCGCATGCAAGTAGGCAGTATCTAACATTACGGTTTTTGTGTTTGGTGACAAAGGAGGTCGTATTTACTATTATGTGGTATTTTTTTATTCAGTAGACATCTACCTATTGAATTAATGGAATATTTTATGCAAAAATCATGTTTTTTAAACGCCAGAAACCATTGGACAGGCTTACAATGCTCTGTATAGCCTCACACCAATCAATGTTTTTAACATTTTCTGTTACAAGGGGTGGCAAAGTATAAACCACTGGGTTTTTTTTTTTCTTCGGAAGACATCCAACTATTAAAACTAGTGCAAAAAATTGCAAATTTTGATGTATAGTGGTTGTTTAAGAAAGGTACTACTGTATACTGCAGTACAATTGCAGACTTGCAATAATGTTTGCATTGTTACCAACTGTGAGAAAACAAGAGTGTATTCATTTTTATACAGACAGAAGTCTGCCACATTGTATTTTGTCCTCTTGTTCAGTAATGGCTGTTTACTGCGCGTAAATGTGTTAATTGGGGTATGTCCTATTTTCTAGCATGATAAATAAGTGGTCACATAGGAAAATTTAAAACATTTCTTACTTTGATGCTTAAAACACACTTCAGTGCTGTAAATTATGTCTGGCTTAAAAATAAAATTGGCCTCTGTTCAGATTGTTCCCTTTATGGTGCATGCACAGTGTGTTATAAACTGAAGAGCCAAAAAAAACTGGTGCACCTGCCTAATATCATTGAGGGCCCCCGCGAGAACGCAGAAGTGCCGCAAGACGACGTGGCATGGACTCGACTAATGTCTGAAGGTATGCAGGAGGCAATTCACACCGTGAATCCTGTCGGGCAGTCCACAAATCCATAGGAGTGCAAGGCGGTGGAGATCTCTTCTGAACAGCACGTTGCAAGGCATCCCAGATNTGTCCTATTTTCTAGCATGATAAATAAGTGGTCACATAGGAAAATTTAAAACATTTCTTACTTTGATGCTTAAAAAACACTTCAGTGCTGTAAATTATGTCTGGCTTAAAAATAAAATTGGCCTCTGTTCAGATTGTTCCCTTTATGGTGCATGCACAGTGTGTTATAAACTGAAGAGCCAAAAAAAACTGGTGCACCTGCCTAATATCATTGAGGGCCCCCACGAGAACGCAGAAGTGCCGCAAGACGACGTGGCATGGACTCGACTAATGTCTGAAGGTATGCAGGAGGCAATTCACACCATGAATCCTGCAGGGCAGTCCACAAATCCATTGGAGTGCGAGGCGGTGGAGATCTCTTCTGAACAGCACGTTGCAAGGCATCCCAGATATGCTCAATAATGTTCATGTCTGGTGATTTAGGTGGCCAATGGAAGTGTCTAAAGTCAGAAGAGTGTTCCTGGAGCCACTCGGTAGCAACTCTCGACGTGTGGGGTGTCGCACTGTCCTGCTGGAATTGTCCACTTCCGTCGGAATGCACAATAGACATGAATGGGTGCAGGTGATTGGACAGGACGCTTACGTATCTGTCTTGTGTCAGAGTCGTATCTAGACGTATCAGGGGTCCTATTTCACGCCATCTGCACACGCCCCATACCATGACAGAGCCTCCACCAGCTTGAACAGTCCCCTGTTGACATGTAGGGTCCATGGATTCATGAGGATGTCTCCATACCCGTACACGTCCATCCGCCCGATACAATTGGAAACGAGACTCGTCAGACCAGGCAACGTGTTTCCAGTCATCAACAGTCCAATGGCGGTGTTGGCGGGCCCAGACAAGGCGTAAAGCTTTGTGTCGTGCAGTCAACAACGGTACACGAGTGGGCCTTCGGCTCCAAAAGCCCATATCAATGATGGTCTGTAGAATAGTTCGCACACTGCCATTTGTTAATGCCATAGAATTGAAATCTGCGCCAATTTGAGAAAGGGTTGCACGTCTGTCACGTTTAATGATTCTCGTCAGTCTTGTTTGCCCCGTTCGTTCACAATCTTTTTCCGGCCGCAGCGATGTCAAAGATTTGATGTATTACCGGATTCCCGATATTCACGGTACACTCATGAAATGGTTGTACGTGAAAATCCAAATTGTATCACTACCTTGGAGATACTGTGTCCCATCTCTCGTGCGCCAACTATAACACCACGTTCAAACTCACTTAAAATCTTGATAACCTGCCATTGCAGCAGCAGTAACCGATCTAACTGCCGACCGCATCGCGTCACTCTGATTGGTTCCATACCTGTGTTATTTGCATACGCGCGCCTATACCAGTTTTTTTTTTTTTTTTGGCTCTCCAGTGTATGTGTGATGTCCACACATTCACCTTCTCAAAAAATAACTTGGAACTGCTAGCCAAAGCTCGGCAGTCTATTGTTGCACAGAGTTGTACGATGCAGCAACTAAGCTCAAGGTCGTGGAGTGAAAGCAGCAAAGTGCAAGCACAATAACTGATTTTGAAACGTTTATTGAAAAATCTCTTAAATTCAGTACACTTTGCTGGAATAACTTTTCTTTTACATAGCATAGTACATACACAAAAAAAAGTAATTTTATAGATGATGCTGAACCAACCACTGTAGAATACAAGCAATACAGAACAGTAAACCACTAAACAAATTACAGTTACATGTGATTACAGGACTCGCTTTGCAGTACAGGAGACCCTGCAATATTAGATTTATCAATGCTNATAACTTTTCTTTTACATAGCATAGTACATACACAAAAAAAAGTAATTTTATAGATGATGCTGAACCAACCACTGGAGAATACAAGCAACACAACAGTAAACCACTAATCAAATTACAGTTACATGTGATTACAGGACTCGCTTTGCAGTACAGGAGACCCTGCAATATTAGATTTATCAATGCTNCAAATTACAGTTACATGTGATTACAGGACTCGCTTTGCAGTACAGGAGACCCTGCAATATTAGATTTATCAATGCTATGCATTGGAACATAGGAAGAAGGTACCACTGTCTTGGTATTATGCTATATTTTTTAGGTCATAAAAAAACAGTATTTCAATGCATTTAATATTTTGTTAATTCCCTTGTACTGTAAGGAAACACATGTCTTAGTTGTAATAAAATATAGTCTTATATTTGGATTAATAAGGCACTGCCAATGCATGACAGGTGAAAAATACCACTGCGATTCACATCAAGTTAAGAATACCCCTTGGAGAAGAAATAACCATATTCACTTAGATAAAAATGATTAATTGGAGTGATTTCCAAAACCTCACAGGCCACTGCAGCAAAACACCAATCTAACATACTGTCAAAATTCATTAATCCACGAGTGCAAAGTGCCACACCTCTTTATCACCTTCGTGACAGTACAACAAACTTACAATACAGCAAATATTGTAACATAATTGCAGGCCACGCCTACTCATCACACATTCATAGCCAAGAAACTGTAACAGTTAAACAACAATGGTTAAAACAAAAACACGCAGCTCGAGGCAGCCAACATNCATTCATAGCCAAGAAACTGTAACAGTTAAACAACAATGGTTAAAACAAAAACACGCAGCTCGAGGCAGCCAACACTACAAAAAAGGCAGCTCGAGGCAGCCAACATTATTAACTACTATCCTCAAACAAATGCAACTTGGTAAACCCTTCACAGTGACCACNCTCGAGGCAGCCAACATTATTAACTACTATCCTCAAACAAATGCAACTTGGTAAACCCTTCACAGTGACCACTGCGCGCTTGTCATTTCTTCTATAATCATTTATGAAATGGAATAGTGTTTTCCCTGTGTAAAAATTTTGAAGCGGCTTAGAAGATATGTAAAGTTAAAAAACCGTAGATGGATATCAGCAAAAAATATTTTACAGTTATGGTATTTCATAAGTATCCAAACTTGGAGGCAATACACTCAAATATTGTTAAGGTATGACATTTGTACTAAGTAGAAAATTCACACGTTACATGAAAATGGGCGCTGACATTTTATACCAAACAACAACATGCAGTATTTCAAAACAGAATATTGATCAACCAATGGCACATATTTCTCGATAAACATAAAAAACAGAGGCCTACATAACCTACTTCTTATACTCCAGTCTTACTTCAATGATTTACTACTCTACAATAATGAAGGAAAACAGCAAATGACTAAAAAACGCCATAACATTTTGGCAACAGTATAATCAATGCATATAGAACAAGAGTCGCTCTACATCTGTGTTTAAGGAACATCCCATCAATCACCACCGTGGGAATCGCAGATCAACTACCCACCAACCTTGCTTCCAAGAACAGTGGCAACTACGAAAACTACAGCTACAACAAAATGCAACTCTTCAGCAGCAAAAATAAACTTTTTACAATGTGAATGGTTTTATGCAACATCTAACAAAGCGTTTCCTAGTCCCTGCATATTCATTTCAGCTAGCAATCACTGCAGATACTTAGATCTTTGCAGGACTTCAACACAGTACAGGACTCGTTCAATACATGTGCCAGTTGCAGCTTACACCCCCAACTCAACAAAACCTCGGAGCTTCCCCTTTATTGTCAGCTTTTTTGAACTGAAATTCTTACGTTTACCATCACTTGCTGCTTTTATCGCTGTATTCTTTCTGGTACTGAGTTTTTTTGTGAACTTGTCGATGGCAGATTCATTGACGCTGACGTCTTTCTGCTGGGCGGCATGTCTTCTCGTCAACTTCTTCTGCAATCGCGCAGAAAACTTTTCTGCCATTTTTTTTCTTTTTGGTTTGACTGTTTTTGGAGAATTTCCTTTCTTGGCAGATGTTGAATCCTGCGACAGCGGTGTCCCTGGAACCTGCTTTTTACCTGCCCTTTTCCTTGCAGATTTGTCCAAAGGCATGGGCATGTCATCGCTAGGAAATGACAACACCTCATCCATGTGTTCCAATTCTGATGCTTGATCATCTGTTTTGGAGCTTGACTTTTCATAGTTGCCAAAAAGATTTTTCTTCACATTCATCAAATGAAGTTTCGGCTCAGGGCTCTTGCAGTTCCCATCGCAAACGACTCCACTTTTGCTTGAATCAGCTTTCCTTTTTTTAGATGATGAACTTTTCTTAGATTTCTTCAAAATCTTCTTCAGGGAAAAATCTGGCCGAATTCGAAATTCTATTTCTTCGTCACTTTCATCTATTTCCAACACCGGTGTGGGTGGTTGTTTTGGTTCTTTGGCCGGAGCATCAAATTCCTAAAACAAATGTTATGCGTTAATTTTATTTCAAGAGAACTCCTCGGTCGTAAACCAAAGCAAGCAACCGCATTAGACATTTGTTGTCATCTAAGCACCTCTAAAATAAATAATAAAAAACATTCAACCACAACTGCTTGTAAGGTAACAAACACCAACTTGTTTACGACCAGGGAAATTGCCAGAGAATTTGGGTTGAGTTATGTCAAGAGATTTGGGCTCGTTACTTTTCAAATTTGTTTTTGAAAAAACATGTACCTGTGTAGTGCATAGTAAATACAGTACATACTGGTATAATCGTTGTACTTGTAGAACTTTACTTCTGTACTTGAGGTGTACTACTTTACTAAACTAACTACTATGAAAAAATTAGACTGAATATGGAATATTTTAATATAGAAGTTATAGGCAAACAGTACACTAACAGGTAAGCTTAGAACTGTTAAAATTACAAAACTAAGATCACTTCACACTTAACTCACCTTCAGACTGTATGATATCCCATGGGCATTAAGTTTCTCAATGATACTTTCGACATGCTGATGCCTTTTCCTCAGCAACATTCCTACTCTCTCTTCCGGCTTCTCTGCATTCTTGGCAAAAATGTCCCTCCTCCGATTCCTCAGCCTTGGGTAGCTTTTCGCTGTCACGTTCGACTTCCAAAAGTTCTTCCCGCCAATTCTTTCGTGGGGGATGTACTCGGCTGGAAACAACAAACAGAGGGCAGTGAGGTGGAGAGATTTGGGTGGCTCTTTATATTATGGTTTTCAAAACCAATGGTGGTGAAGTGACGTGAGTATGGAGCAGTGCCGGAATACAAGGGCGGGAAAAATGGGACATCTCCGAGAAAACCCGCCGACCAGTGGCATCGTCATAACTACTGCCACTTCCAAAAACAATGGAATTGCAAATGGATGTGTAAAAGGATTCAGTTTATCTAATTGACAGAGACCATATTTTACTAATTCCCAGATACTATTTATTTATTTTGTGTTAAAAGGTTTCATTGGTTACATTTTTGAAAAAATATGTTGAATATAGACAATAACTAAAAAAGAAGGCAACTTCATCAAAACTTTGACATACAAATAATTAACTGTANAATATGTTGAATATAGACAATAACTAAAAAAGAAGGCAACTTCATCAAAACTTTGACATACAAATAATTAACTGTGAATTAAATTAATTTTTTAAAATTCAAAGCTCGGCCTGGCTGTTGCATTAAATGTGTTACAAAGGTTTTGTATAAAACACATTATTCAAAAAATTTTATTTCAACTACGAAGATTATTTTTTTGGGTGCAAATTGCTAAAATGGGTGTTCTCAGAATTTGCTTTAGCTGCTAAATTTTTTACAGAAGACCTTTAGAATTGTCTTTAGATATAAATCATACTTTCATCTTCATTAACATGCCATACAAAATATAGGGTGACTGCTTAAAGTCACGATCAGATCAGGTAAACCAACAACAGGAAGACTGCGCGCCAGTTGAGCGCTCTACATGGAGAGGCAGTGAGACAAGTGGTTAGTGAGCAAGGCTCGTGAGTTCCAAGGACTTGGAACACGCAAAGTATCTGCAGGCGGGCGGAACCTTCACGTCTGGATATTCGCTAGACAACCACAATTACTTTTAAAACCATCATTCTTGAGCGAGATTTTACACCATGCACAACTTTTACTAATTGTCATCAAAGGAATTGCCTTTACTCATTACAACGCTGCACTGAGAATTTTAACTTACTTGAACTTGAGTTATTATCCCAATCAAACTCCCTCAAAGTCCTATGACTAAGTATGGTGTCCTATAAGGCCAACTTACAAGAAGTGGTCCACTGTACATGCAACTGGCACATTTCCAGGAACGCTTGGTGTACTTATCATCATGATTGTGTATTGTATGCAGAGAGGCTCGCAGGCAGACATTGGCAGGATACGGTTGTGGAGAATAAAATGAAGATAAATGTAAGAAAAACTAAGTTAGTGAGGTTTACAAGGAAGAAGGTGGTAAGCAGGGACATGTAACAAGAGATAGAAGCAGCAGAATATAAGTATCTAGGGATTGTATTACAGGGAGACCTCAGATGGAAAAAACAGGTAGAGAGGGTGGTTGCAAAGGGAAGAAGGGCTTTGGGTATGTTGGGAGGGGTTCTGAAGGGAGTCAGCAGTGAGGTGAAGGAGACGGCATATGGCACAATGGTATGGCCTATGTTAGAGTATGCTCATGGAGGTGCGAGAGCTAGAGAAGGTGCAAAGAAGGGCAACAAGATGGANCTGAAGGGAGTCAGCAGTGAGGTGAAGGAGACGGCATATGGCACAATGGTATGGCCTATGTTAGAGTATGCTCATGGAGGTGCGAGAGCTAGAGAAGGTGCAAAGAAGGGCAACAAGATGGATGAAGGGTAGGTGGAGAAGACAGGGGCAGGATGTGGGTGAGGACGAAGGGAACTATAGGCCATATCAGCGAAATGGGGTGGAGCTCGTTGAAGGACATGAGGGAGGGTTGACAGACTGGTCAGGATGGTGAATGGAAGGGGAGAGTGGGGAAGGTTACGCTGCCAGCTAAGTAAGGGGGTGTGTAGAGGGAGACGAAACAACAGTGAGAAGCTTCAGAGGGTGTGGAGGAGAACGGAGCGGGGTAGGCAGTCTATGCTTGTGAGGTCTGCGAGGGAGTGGAATGTGAAGCGGGAGGAATTGGTATCTGTGAGGGGGGGTTGCAAAGTTCAGGAAGGGCGTGGAAGAGGAGTTTGGTCGGATAGGGAAGAGGTGAGAGAGCTAGTCACCAGGTGGTAGCCTAATTGCACGTGCTCCTTTTTATCATATTTAAAAACTGTCCACTTCGACAACATCTACTTAATGACATGCCCTTGTAGTCCAGATAGTTAATTTTTTATACTTTTCTAAACTCACTTTTTATAAGAAAAAATTCAATAAAAGTATTTATAAAGAAACTTTAGTCCGATAGTGATATTGGTTTAATTTGGGAGAAAAAATGTACATTCCAAACTTTTTACCACCTATTTTCCACCAACATATTTATACAACACTTATCGTTTTTGCAAAATTATTTATATTTACATACATTTTAGCAAGTGAAACAGAATTTATTGGGTCAACCTGTAGTTTTTATGTTTAGTACAAGTTTTATAATAACTTTAAATTTATTACCATTAAAATAATTTTTACTATGGTACATTGTCTGTTTTTTTTAAATGCTTATTGACTTTTTTTTTACATAAAATTAAACGCCCACCAAAAAAAATATTTTTGAAGAACTGAAATATTTTGTTTATTCTCTAAGATTTTTATGTTCATATGTTGGAGTGTCTATAACATGGTGAGAATAACATTTCCTGTGCTATTTTAGTTAGTGTTCACAATATTCCTATGATATCTGTTAAAAACAAGAGTTGTACTTGGTTGATGGTAATGGTAAGTCATCCATATAATGTCCTATATTTATGACATAAAACTTGAGATAAAGTTAATTATTAATTGCTTTCAAAAAATTTGAATTTATATTTTAAAAAAATATTTGTAATATAATAATATTCCACGATATGTACAGTTTCATTTGTAATCATTATGGTACCGCATTTTAATTTACATTTTTTTTTTTAACACCTTACATTTTATTCAAAATTTTTTAAACACCTTAGTTAATCCTTCTATTTGTAGAAGTAATTAGATAAATTCTCAATGGAGACATGTTAATTTATTTGGTTGCCTAGAGCAACATTTCAGCTCATACTACGATAGGCTATACATTTAAGTTTTAGAACACTTTTGGTCCTTATCATAGAAACCAGACTTGTTTAAAAGGCCTTTCTGGCCCACAAATGATGCCCGCCATCCTAAGGTAGGATAGTGTAGCCTACACGACCAGGGAACATCAGTAGTTGTCACGGGATGTGGATCTATGGCAACATCCCACAAGGCGAGTGCTTTGAAGTTGGTGATGCTACCAATCGAATGAGGCTTTCCTATCGCCAGGAATGATACCACCAACTACGTTGACCTTCCCAGCCTGTGACCTGTAAGATGACAGCTTCCAGTCACTGGAGCATGTCATTTAACTATATCTCTACTAAATTCTATTTTAAGTTAAGCAAAATTATACTTTTCGTTTAAAACTTTCCAGTGGCCACTAAGAGTCATTAAATTGCACACCCCTGAAGCTGCCATGGAAATTTAATTTTGAACTTAATTTTAAGAGCAATTAGATTAATTAACATGATGCAAATTAAAGCATTATTCTCTGGTTTGAATGAAGTCCACTAAGACGGTTTTAGCTTTCCCCTTTTCCCCCGCAATTAAATATTGTAAGGAAGGATGTAGAAATTGCCAAAACAATTAAGTTGTTTGGATTAAGTTAAACAGGCATCAGAATTTTCAACCCATGACTTTTACTCCTTGTTTTATTCCAAATAGAAGATTGCTTATTATAAACAGTTTTGTTGTCATCCTATGAGTGTTTGAAGATCTTATGTATTGCATTTTGGAAGGCTTATGAAATTTGCACTGTCTTATTCATCAATTACACAATGTCTGCTCTTGGCGCCCACATACAATTTATAACAATTAAGTTTAATTTCCCATTCACACGTTACTTACACTTCCAGTACTTTAATTATCAAAGGGATTTGTTATTGAAGATTGGTGCCCAACATGGGGCCCAAACCCTGAGCTAGTCGGTATAGCGCTATAAAAAATATTACTTATACATATGATGCAGACACTTTAATTAAAAGGTTTATATAGTGGCTATAACAAAGGTTTGAAAATTTTTCTTAAAAAAAAAAAAAAGAAAAGAGGCATTCTGTGTCAGGGTTTTGCTACACTGGGCTGACTATTTCCATTACATAAACTGTTACAGTATTTAACCACATGACCACAATACTAGTTTTCCCTCGCCTTTATTTGCCCCACGCAGCTCGACCTTGCATTTCATTGGGTCGTCCATTGTGATGTATTTATCGATAGCGAATCACGTACACCCTGCCGATCGGCTGTTGCATCAGTTGCCGACCCCCAGTTAAAAGTTGGTTTTAACACGGGTGCCAAAGCTAATATGTGCTTTTTGTTCCAAGTGCTTGGGAATGAGTGTCATCTGGGAGGCAGGATAGAGACAGGGGACACAGCAAACTTCAGTCAGTGCCCTTAACTGTGGAATAAACTAAGACGTCTGGCACGTAAGTGCAAACATACAAAGCCTTCTGGACACTACATTATTGTCCCTTATGATTAATCTTTAATAAAAACAAGTTTAGATAAAAAAAAACAGTAAAGAAAAACTTTAATTAAAAGAGAAAGGTACCTTTCAGAAGACGGTTGCACATGATGTAGTTGTTCATGGTCTCGGCAACCACCTGTGCCACCTCCGCATGCTCGAACTCTATGAAGGCGTAGCCCTTGCTCTTCCCGGACTAGGCAACACGACAGCACAAACTGTATCACCACAGCTCCAATCACTACAGTATCACTACACACACCATTGTCATCTCTACATCGGCACTTGATCAACAAGGGCAGCCAACAGTGGATATAACAGCATTCCTGCCGCAATCCCAGAAGACAGCAACAGCAAGGGAAGATTTAAAATTCAGCAATACAGAACACCGTCAATGACTGGAAAATCAATAATCAGGGCATACTCTTGATTTTCGCAAGCAAATTGTCTAAACGAGCAAAAAAAATTAGTGATAAAGTATTTGATTAAGCAAAACGGTAAAATTCTGGAATTTATGTATTATAGGGAAAAACTGTTGATAAAATATAACCTTGCACAAAACTCAGTTTGTGAGAAGTATCTTGACTGTCGTATGAAATGAGGTCCGTTACTTTATGAAAAACAGTCCGATTAACATGAAATGACAATGTGTAATACAGAATTGTTTTAATCCCACACGACTTCCATTAAAGGTATTTCTACACGGTTCATACGAAATTTACTGCTTGAAATAACATACTCGTTTGTAATAATTATTGCGTGTGTATAGGTGCTATACGAGTAAAAACACGGCGTTCTGGGAGTCAAATAATTAAAAGTTTAAAGTTATTATAATTACAAATTGTCTTTCGTGTGGTTTGTCTATCTAAAGTAGGAAAACTAACTACTATGACAAAATCTTTTATATTTGTCAAATACAAAAATCAAGAAAATTAACATTTGTATATAAACACCGGCATTTTATATATTTATTACTATTTCCTACGTCGAAAGAAAACTTCAAAAACATTATCGCGTAAAAAATAACATACTTTCGTGGTTTGCTTTGTTCTTTCAGCAAACGTGTTTGGTGAACCACAATAGCCCAACGAGCACCTGTCATAGGTCAAAGAAATTTCTTCTTATATTATTTTTTACAACATCCCGNCCGGCATTTTATATATTTATTACTATTTCCTACGTCGAAAGAAAACTTCAAAAACATTATCGCGTAAAAAATAACATACTTTCGTGGTTTGCTTTGTTCTTTCAGCAAACGTGTTTGGTGAACCACAATAGCCCAACGAGCACCTGTCATAGGTCAAAGAAATTTCTTCTTATATTATTTTTTACAACATCCCGGCGAAATCCACCCACGTGTGGTAGTTGGCTGTTGTAAAATCCTATAATGGCAAGTTATCCTTAAATAGGTATCCAGTATTTAAGATTCAAAACTGACGATAAAGTGAACAATTTATTTTGCTTTTAACACTATTTGAATTCAGGTAAAAAAAAAAATTTTTTTTTTTAAAAACCAAAACACTATTTTGGCCAAGTTAGTTTATTATTTTTGTTTTGTAATGTTGTATTTTCATTACTTTCCGTGCCCGGACAAGCCAGACACTACGAAGGGCAGAAATAGAACCTATGTACTTTTGTCGGGCTGTCAGGGCTGCTATTTTGTCGGACTGACGTCAGTGGCCTTGCTTTTCATTGACTGCTAATCGCATTTAGTCCTGCCGGGTTCATCTGCGTATTGTGACTCCAGCATTTAAACTATACTATTGTCGAGATTTCAGTTGTTTCGTACGTAAATAAATGCAGCATTTATTGATATTTGTCTTGTCTCCGGCTATTATGAACGAGGGCCGTGTTACAATGAGATGGTGGTGCTCTGCTGGCCTGTGCCGTGTCGTTGCAAATCTTATACCTGATTTGTTTGTTTGACTGTGACATAAGAGTCGTCGTCGCTTCGGCGTCGTGACTGTGGATATAACCAAATCTTATAATTCACCAGCAGACGGCTGGCACTTTGCATACTCACGCACAGGCATTTGGTTCACGTGTCAGCATAAATTAAATCAAGAAAACACAACTGGCTAATCGTAAACGAGATGTTTGTGGCCGCAATCGTTTACGAGTATGGTGGGAAAAACATAAAAATATAAATCGACCTCTGAAATTTATTGGAAATAATTTGTAAAGTGTTAAAACAAGTGTAAGGTCAATCATAAAATGTGGATATTTGTAAACAAAGCATTTACCACTGTAGTTAATTATAATCATGTTTGGTACTGTTTAACAAAAAAAATTATCCCCTTGACAAAAGAGAGGGAGAACGAAATTAGTTAATTGTGATGTGCATACTTGTGCTAGGATTTTCTGTTACAATTCCACAGGTACACTTAAAAATGTATTGACTAGTAACCTTTGAGATAAAAAACAATATAAATAGGGTTGTGGGAATATTCAGTATACCTAAACAAAAAACAAAATGACAACTTTCATTTTTGTTTCGGTAAGAAATTTGGTTACTAAAAAGTTATAACAAAACAAAAATGCTCGATTTTTATTAATTTGAAGGTGTTAAATGAATGTTCATTTAGTGCACCAGCAAAGAAAATTTTTGTCTGTAAATCATTTTGTGTGTTTTCACTATTTTAGAACTAAAATAACTACATAAAACGAAAAATTTAAATATAGGAGGGAACCCCTGTGGTAAATACTCCATTAGCTACATTTTTATGGTTTGATTTTGCAACAAATTTGTTTTACTGAATAACTTACTAAAATGTTATGAAATTTGTTAATCTTTTGTTAAGGCTGAGATCTAATGACATTATTATTCATTTTTGTTTCAGTTTCACGAAAGTTCATAACAAATCTTGCATTTTCATTTTGAGAAAAAAGTCACATATGCACAACCCTAGTAATAAATACAGCCCTTATTATTATTTTTTTTTTTAATTTTGCATACTTGTGCAAAGCTTTTCTGTTATGCATTAAACCATTTGTATTAACGACCATTAGATTCGTTGCGAAGGAGCTTGGTTTTGGGACAGTAGTTCCCTGAACTTGGGGAGGTGCAGAAGTTCAGTAACACTTGACAAAAAAATTTTTCCTCAAAAATTTAAAATTGTACTGAATATTTTAATAAAGAAATTTTGTTACATACTGAATACTTTTTGCAGTACTATTTCAGATACAAAAAATATATATATTTCTCTGCCAAGTGTAATTGAACTTCCGCATCACTCCCAGTTCGGGGAACTACTGTCCCAAAACCAAACGCTGCAACACTGAATCTAATGGTCATTGATACAAAGGGTTTAATGCGTAACAGAAAGGTTTTGCACAAGTATGCAAAATTAAAAATTAAAAAAAATTAAGGGCTGTATTTATCCTCAGATTTAGTGGAAAACACACAATTCAAACATGGATGGATATTTTGTAGTGGTGCATTTAATACACATTTTATGCCCAAAGACAAATTTCAAGTTCTAATTCCAACTCCAAAGATTATTTTTCTGGGTGTGAAAATGGCTAAAACGGATGTGTTCAGACACTGCTTTAGCAACTAAATGTTCTATACAGGAACTTCAGAGTTGTATTCAGACACACATAATACTTTTATCTTTAATAGTGAACCATAAAATAAGTTACATTCCGGCAAGTCACCGACAGAGACACTGCACACCAACCGAGCCTCATGCATAGAGGCGATGCAGTAAGCGGTGAGCGAGAAAGAATCTGCTTTAGAGCTCACACATTTCAAGGCGAAATAGCTATAGGCAGGTGGGAATCCTTAGAGCTTCGGTGGGAATCCTTAGAGCTTCCCTTATTTGCCATTCTAGGAGAGGTTTAGACTAACGTTACAGTCTGAATACGCAACCCAACATTAAGAAATGAAACTGATGAAAATCTAGTTCGACATTAACTTTTACCTTCCTGCTGCGAGCCAGTTTCACGTTGGTCACAGTGCCAAACTGACCGAAGTAGCTCTTCATTTGCTCCTCGTAGAACCCGTGTGGGATGTGCGTGACGTACACCACCCCTCTCTTGGACTTGGCAACCGACTCTTTCTTCCGTTTCTCATTCTGAAATGCAACGACAGATGTACAGCATGTTCACACCCAGCAACATTACTATTACTACAAACGCAGCTACGTAGTTCTGAGTAGCAAGTTTGCCTAAAATGTCCTACTAACAGTACATTGACAAGGGGATCGGCTGATAATGACAGCATGAAAATAAACAACATCGTTGCCATGTGGCAGATCTGCTGATGGCGGAAGGATACGTAGTCAGATGTAAAGAGTGGTGCTACTTTCGCAGACCTGTCAGAATCTGGCCAACTTACATGGTACAGAGCATATCAAGTTATACACTAGTCCTCAACAAATTGGGTAAATATGTTTAAATTACGAAAAAGATTAATTGGAATTATATTTCGCCTAAAGATAATATATTCATGTGGATCTCTATTTAAAAAGCATGATTTTAAGGCATCCTGGTATTTTTTATTGATTTCACTATCCCGTATGCTGTTAAAAAGTACATTACATAAAACATAATACACATGATCACTATACTAGAATAAGTTAAATAAAAACTATTTAGTTAATAGTTGCCCACATTCACTTAACGTCTGGTAAGGACATAAAGGAAATTTTGATGTTTGTTTACATTTCACTTTGACACTTATACTAGTAAATA
>NQII01006151.1:5574-26938 GCA_002778355.1 Clitarchus hookeri
TTGCCTATCTGCAGAAACCGCAAGGCGTGGTACACGAGAAAGGCTTGCTCGCACGCTCGTCGCATCAGTTATTGATGCCGGATGTCGAGAGAGCGAGGGTAATGGTGACGTGAAGCCACGCTGCATTTTTTAAGAGCTAGTGCACTACCTCTATCCCGGACTCGCATTCCTTCATCTTACTGCACGGGCGCATCATGACGCATATTCTCTCTGTCGGTCTTGAGTCCCGGCTCTCGCTTTGCCACCAAGTTTTAATACGTTCGCCCTCATGGATTCCGGAACACATTAATCACTTTACCTGGCTTACGTTTAGTCGAACACTTTTTTANTAATACGTTCGCCCTCATGGATTCCGGAACACATTAATCACTTTACCTGGCTTACGTTTAGTCGAACACTTTTTTAATAAATCTTTAGTAAAAACTCCCGTTCTTGAATGTAAATCACTGACTGCCGTGCCTACGCGATAAAAAAGTTGTGCTCCTGATCTTATGTCTTGTAGAATTACAGGTTTTAGGCCTATGAAGATTCAAAAAGTCACTACTTGTATATACACAGTANTGATCTTATGTCTTGTAGAATTACAGGTTTTAGGCCTATGAAGATTCAAAAAGTCACTACTTGTATATACACAGTATTTTTTTAACGTATAACAGTAGCACTTGTGTGGACAGTGATAGAGTGTTTGACGCCATTTGAATCCAGATTTCTGAGATTTCTACCCGTTCCTAGGTTTCCTGAAGACTCACTGGCTAGACAGTATCTAAAAGCTGTAGCAATTGTTTTAAAATTTAAGTTTTCGAATAATGTTGGAAGCTGGTTCTAACATAAAAGACTTGCGTAGTGAATGGACTTCCAAGTTTATTGTATGCAACATAAAACACCAAGGTAATGATTTCTAATATTATACATTCTCTAAATCAGTTTAACAAAATTTTATAAATTTTCGAAATTTGCAACAGTTTTGTTGTAGTATCTCGTGCACGTGTTTTGGCAAATATTTTCAGGGTGTAAAAAAAAACAAAAAAATGCCGTTTACAGTAACGCTGACAGCGAGTTATGAGGATTAATGCCATAATTTGATGCGCAATACTTGAATTGGTAACACTGAAGAAAGTTTTCTTTTATATGTTACACACGCTAGTCGAACAATGGCCAAATTAATAGCATATTTATGTTTCTGAAAATTTCAAGATAACTCTATTCCTCATTGTTAATTTTTACATGTGATTAAAATATACGTAATGTACTATAAGGAGCTCAGTAAGGCTTTCAGAAGCGTCTCACTTATCGCCAGCGAGCTACAGAAAAATGGAGAGCCACAATGAGAGTTTACAAACGTTAATTGTGGTACAGAGCACAGTTCAGTTGGCATTACTGCAAAACCCTATATGGAAATTCAAATACAGGCAGAATTCGAGACATTACCATTCAGAACAAACAGAATGAACTGGAATGGTCACATACGAATAACGTACCTGCAAAAAACATTCTTGTGTCTTTTCACACAAGAGCTTGGAAAATATCTGCCAAAATATTTCTTAGAGATTTTGAGGGAAGGGTATTAAACAATTTAAATTTGATTATTAATTTGTTTGTATATTTTAGGAATGTACGAAATTAAAATTTTAATACTTTTCATTAAACATTATTATGTTTTATTACAGTTAACCAGTATTTTCCTCAAATTAATACAATAAAAATACAAATTTGACAACTTTCGGATTAAGTTCAAGCAATAATCTTTCAGAGATCCTAAGAATAAGTGAAATACGTATAAAAAGTGGTTTTTGCTATCAGCAGTTTACTTATTATCTGTAACAAGACAGATGCATCAGTGGCCATACTACTCTGTCCTTGTGTGTTACTAGGAAACTACAAAATACTGAAAAAATACCAGAATACGTCAGCGTCAGGTATAAAAGTTTTTAATTGTATATAGGATAATTTAGAATCTCGTGCTGTTTCTGCGAGTTTAAGTGTTAACATATCTGCTTATTTTGTGTGGACTTTTAAGTGGTTATGTTGCTCAATCTGAGGCTTGGTCGGTGATTCCAGTCTGTGTAGTATTTTGGTGGCGTAATATTTGGTAAATTCAACTTTCGTAACTTCGAATTTGATTGGTTTCAATTCGGATACCGTTGTAAGTCACTTCCTTATAGCTCGCAAAAACACGTTGATAAATTAATAGCTAAACTATTTATAAATAAATCTAAATAGCTTCATTGCTTAAATTAGACGTAATTTTTTGCACACAGTCGTTCGTTAACAGTTTTTAAAATGCATATTGCTATATCTAAATAATAAATAACTAATAAAAAAAATAAATTTCGGCGATTATACACGATTTTAAAAAGCTAATACGAATATTTTTTTTTATTTTCAACGTACGTTAATTACGAATTATGGTGTATATTTTTGACATTGAGCAACACGGCGATTAAGCCGTGTAAAGATTTCGTGTTAAGTAAATTAATAATTTTGGAAGTTTCGTTGGATGCAAAAAATAAGGAAAATGATACTATTAAATGTGTCACAAGGACTTTTGTACACAAAATCAGCCCACGTGAATATTTCGTCGATTAACTTACGCTTTTGTAGACAACCTAAGTAATTTATAAACAACTGAAATCGTACCAGTGGACATTGGGAAATAGTGTAAATGTAGTGAAACCGTAAAATGAAAGTAGAATAATATAGTTTGTTTTGGCGCAACGGGAACTCTGACCGGAGCGCGGAGCAGTTCATGCTCTATAATTCCAGTCAGCCAGCGGCCATATTGGATCCAGGTGACCTTTGGCATTACTGCAAAAGTCACCGTGATCTTTGACCACGGTGACTTTTGACCTTTAAAACCCAAAATCCCAAAAAAAAATTTAAAACAAATCCAAAAATTAACAAAAATAAAAAAATTATTTAAAATATAAAAAATATAAAAATTACTTTAAAAATTATTATTAATAATTATTAAAACCTGTAAAAAAATATTTAAAATGTAATTGAGAAATTAATACCCCCTATGTGTTTAAAATATAATCCAATATGGAGGGCACTGACAGTGCAATCTATACTTTAAAAACATTAACAAACATGGCTGCCGCCTGATGGCTAAATAAACAACTCGCCTGGTGTGTAAATCGATCATTAATACACTAGCACCACCTAGATTATTAAAACATATGAAATCTAAGATGGTGTCCTCAGCAATGCATAAACAAATGACAAACTAAAAAACAAGATAGCCGCATACGACGTAATGAGTATAGGTGAGTGAAGTGAAGGAAGTGGGAGACCTCCAGAATTTTTTTTATTATTTACATTTTTTAAAAATTCTTAATAATTTTTTAATAAAGTTCTTATAGTTTTTTTAGTTTTTTTAGATTTTTTATTGAATTTTTTGTCAAAATTCACTGGGGTCAAAGGTCAAATGTCACCTGGATTCAAGATGGCCACCGGCCGATCGGAATGACAGAGCATGAACAGCTCCGATCTCTACTCCCAGGTCCCGTTGCGCCAAAACATACTCTCTTATTATACTAATGAACATGGGGTAGAGAGCGCATGCTGATTGTACTGTTATCAGTTTATCGAGCTCAGCATTTAACTATTGTTCTTCCACTATGATTGACAGAACCGTCAGGTTTGGGTTGGTAGTCACTACGCTCTTTACATAAATACGCGCTGTGAAATTCTTGTACACTTCAACTTAAGTTTTATCGCTACCAGGGTATATTCAACTGAAGCATTGTTAAAACATGGGTTTGGTAAACTAAACGTTATACATACAGTAATGTGTGTGTGTGTGTGTGTGAGTAGGTGTATGAGAGTGTGTGTGTATAGACACACACAAATATGTTACACGATTTTGACAGTTCTGCTTCCTTTTCTAAAGCGAAGTTAAGGAAATTCGCCGAAAACGAATGTGAGGCCACTTTACCGTTATTTAATTTGTGGTATCCACTGGAAATAAGCACAATTAGGATACTTGGAAGAATCACAAATTCTAGGTAAGTATATTTGTTGATCTGCAGTCATAAATTATTAAACTGGAAGTAATATGCACGGTTTTAGTGAAGACGAAAGCTATGCACTGCAAGAAAAAAGTAAACATTTTTCTTGTACATATAAGTTATTCAATGTATATAGAAGGATGCACAGTTAACGACGCAATTGCAAGGAGGTATAAGATAGCAAGCTGCAAAATGTTATCAGACACGCACTGAACTTGCATTCGGCAGGATGTGGGTTCGATTTCTGGCCTAAGCGGAGTGATTTAGGTTTTCCATGTTTTCTAAAATTACTCAGGTGAATGCCAGGATGGTTTATTCAAGCAAACATGGACCACTCCTTTTCCGTTCCTGACTGTCCGAGCCAATAGTTCATTTCTGATGGCCCTTTTGTAGACGAGACGTTTAACGACACGTGAAATAAAATATGCAGCAACTCGAAAATATTCGTGCAAAACAACAGTGACGACGCCCAGACAGTAAAATTCTTATAAGAGATAAAATATCTGGAAAGAGGTGTAAGCCGTGCTCGTGGAAGTTCTTCGAGAAATCGGCGTGGGTGTTCCTTCCTGTTTCTTCACGGTCTAGATAGAGACCGCAAGACTGGACGGGCGGCGCCAAGTTAAATTCCCTCGTTGGTCGAAGTCTGAGCACAGAAGCAACAAAGTAGCGANGCAAGACTGGACGGGCGGCGCCAAGTTAAATTCCCTCGTTGGTCGAAGTCTGAGCACAGAAGCAACAAAGTAGCGATAAGAGTGACGCCAACACGCGTTACAGGCACCACATCGACTCTACGCTCGAAACACTGAACTCGCGTGCAGGCTTTTCGTTGTGCTGCGCGTAAATGATCACCGTACGATTTTACCGGTGAAAAGTTTTTAGCTACGTTCGGCAGTGTCTCCTCTATATGCAGTTCATGTTAAGGTATAGCAAACCGAAAGTGACGTTTCTGGCAATGTTGAAGGTTTTCTCAATAATGTTTACAATCTGCAAGCCGCGTTCAAAGGTGTCTCGTATGCTGTACTAGCCTGCAAAACGCCGTGGTTTGTATGTGTGTTTCATGGCCAGGCAGACGAGCACTTCAAGCATCAGTATTGGGTTTATTCTTAATCCAATACTTTGTTTTAAATAAACATTTGAAAATAAAACCGCCGTTTTTACGGCACACATTTTGACGTAAACACCGACCGCCTTATATAGACTAACATCACCAGCGAATCACGTAATTTAGTTTACAGTCCATTAAAATTGAATCCTTTAATGTTATCCAGTAATTTTCTATAATCCTAATCTGCTATTGCTAAGCTATAGTAACTGAAAACTGCTATTTAATGGTTTATTAAAACAAAATATTTTGTGTAGAGTAAGATTTAAAAGTACTAATTACGTCAGCTATTTTCGGAGATTTTATGGCATACGTTTCTGGATAGGAATCCCGGTAAGCCATGGATGTGTGTCTTTTTTGGAGTGTATTAAGGTCAGTGCCTCTATAACAGCCGTCCCTACATGCACAAAATTTTTTTTATAAGAATAATATAAAATTAGGGTGTTCATTTTTTTCTTAAATTTTGTCAGAAAAAATGGCCTTTAACACGTTGTTTGATTATTTTACTTTTCAGGAAAGTATTGAACCCCAGACAAAAGTACTGTACAAATTGTGGCAATGGTGAGACTTGCAGTTCAACGTATTTGATATGCACACCTCTTTAAGTTGTTCGCGGTTAGCTGAATACTTTTGAAAGCCCTGGTTCCGATCTAATTAACATTGACATGAACTTCATCGCTATATCCATCCGTCGATCAAGGGAAGCTGTGAAATTGCTAACAACTTAAATATGTCACTAATTTGCCAATTCCTATTTTTATGTGTCTAAAACAAAGACAAATTTTAAACATATATGTATGTAATCACTTACAATAAATTTATACAGCTTACTTTTGATACTGATTTTATACATGGAACTACTTTCCCCTACAAAGTTGCGAATTTAACTGGGGGCATGCCATTCAGCGTGTCCGTTAAAATATGT
Source organism: Clitarchus hookeri (assembly GCA_002778355.1). Classification (NCBI taxonomy): domain Eukaryota; kingdom Metazoa; phylum Arthropoda; class Insecta; order Phasmatodea; family Phasmatidae; genus Clitarchus; species Clitarchus hookeri. Next base: position 11,612 of record NQII01006151.1, read on the forward strand.
GTAATTAGAGGTAGGTATATTTTTAAAGGTTGGTTGTTTCATTAAAAATGAACCTACATAAGCGTCTGTGGACAGTTGAGACCGTGGCTGCTGCGTATGCGCGTGTGAAAACGAGCACCTTAAGCACCAGCTATTCAAGGTTAGTTTCAACTGCAAAAAACTCATTGAAATAGTATTACATGCTATAGTCTGTTTGCGGTATCTTCACACTTTTTGTATCAAACCTTTGAAAAAACACCCCATGTATGACGTGATTGGTTATTTCCTAAATATGTAATGTATTTCAAGCGTTTTATAATTGTACCTTATTATTTACTAAATTGAACTTTTACTTACAATTTATCCATAAATTATAATATTTTTTATAACTTATACGAATAGAGACAGAGAAAAAATATGTGTGTTGGCAATACCTAGTAAGAAATAGTTCTTATGCTAAATAGTATTACACTGAGTGTGCGCGTATGCGGTGCGTTTTCACTCTGGTGTAATTTTCTAAGCTTTAATTGCATGAGGTGGATGACTATCATGGAAGTAGAACTTTAGCAGGGTTTCGCAAAAGTTGGAAGTAACCGTGAATAGATTATAGTTTAGGTTGGGTAAGTTTAATCTATAAAAATACATTTCCACCCATTATCCTAGGTTAGTTTTGCGTGTCCTGTTGTAGGCTGTTCTCGCTTCAGTGAGCACTTTGTAAAACCCTGCCTAAGTTCTACTTATGTACATGTTGTGTATTTTACCACCATATGTAAAATTAGCATTGATATAGGCCTGATCACTTTATTCATGCGTCGGCCTAGTGAAACTGTGAAATTACAATAGGTCTTAGTGCAAATATTTTACAAATTTGTATAATTCTCATACTAATATACGTTTTAAAAACAGAAAGCAAAAGAAGCAATTCCGTTATTCATCAATGTTTACCTAACACTTTTAATTAAACGTCAATACACAGAACTACTTTCTCTTCGCTGTCACCAACTTTACTGGGTGCACACCAGTAAGTTTCCCCGGTTATGATATATGCAGGTAGGGGCAGTGACATTTTTCAAATGTTGATTTTAAAAGTGCTCAGTTAACCGTGAACAGCCTTTAGGTTATACACTGAAGAGCCAAAAAAAACTGGTATGGGCGTGCGTATGCAAATAACAGAGGTAAGGAACCCATCAGAGTAACGCTATGCGGTAGGCAGCTAGATCGGTTACTGTTGCTACAATGGCAGGTTATCAAGATTTAAGTGAGTTTGAACGTGGTGTTACAGTCGGCGCACGAGAGATGGGACATAGCATCTCCGAGGTAGCGATAACATTTGGATGTTCGCGTACGACCATTTCACGAGTGTACCGTGAATATCGGGAATCCGGTAAAACATCGCATCTTCGTCATCACTGCGGCCGGAAAAAAATATCGTGAAAGAACGGGACAAACGACGACTGGCGAGAATCATTATACGCGGCAGACGTGCAACCCTTTCTCAAATTAGCGCAGATTGGATTTGTGGACTGCCCTGCAGGATTCATGGTGTGAATTACCTCCTGCATACCTTCAGATATTAGTCGAGTCCATTCCACGTCGTCTTGCGGCAATTCTGCGTGCTCGCGGGGACCCTATACGATATCAGGCAGGTGTACCAGTTTTAAAGCAAGTCATCAGAAACGGAGCAAGNATGATCGTTGATAACCCGCATGCGCAGTAATGATGACCACCCATAAGCTCATGCGCAGTAACCAAAGCCTCGGTAATCCACCGACTCTCGTTGAAGCTAAATCATACCAATGAGTATACAAAATGCTATAGAAGAAACGAGGTAATACGAGATTTATTCCGCATTTTTGGATATCGTACACAACTTATCCCAGGGGAAAGGATCGTTATCGCTGTAGTGCTACGAAAAATTGCAATGATCCACGACACTGTCAGAACATATATCCAACAAGTAGATACATCCACTGCTCCAATTAATACCACAACCATCGACAAATTTGTAGGAATTAAGTGTGCATAAACAGTCACGACAACCGTGACTACAGGGAGAAAATTCACAGGCAGACAGGGAGACGAGAAACCACCTAAACATGGGCGAGATGTTAGACATGCCTTGTATTAACCGTGAGACTGGAGACGACGCGCTGGCAGCAGAATCTCTAATGGTATTCTTGTGACTGGATGACCACTGCTTCGGAAAGGCCATTGTACTAGACGGCTATATTCGTTCATAATTTTGAACATGCTCCTCAACTCCAAGCCACTCACACACACACTCGGTGGTCAGTTGATGCAACTTCCCCTGTGTAGTAGATGCAACTTCCCCTGCGACTACAGCCACCTGGACTGCAAATGTTGATAAACAATATCCCCAATGACTGGCAGGTCTAGTAAAATTCCGTTAGCATTGAAGCTTCAACAGAAAGCCCCCCTCAGGTATGTTGGGAAACCAAAGATATTGCTACCAGCCTGTTGCTCTGGTTGCAACGACAGAGGTGTAGATGGTGATACATGGTGATGCTTCTGGCAGTTCTGATAATCATTTTGGACCATTGAAACCAGTCCTTGACATACATAGGGGGAAGATAAATAAATAGTATCTGCTCACTTCCTTTCCACGCTTATTGTCCGTACTACAGTTGAACTACCAAGGCTATTTTTTTTACTAATCTAGAGTAACTGAAACATATTCTTGTCTCCCTCAATCCTACAGGCACATGCCTTCAAGAAACCCACTTCCGCCCTACTGATTCCGCCTTGCTCCGAGGTTACTCCATCTATCGTACAGATAATGTGCTGGCGAATCATGCACGTGTTAGTGCATGCCTTTTTACTCGGGATTCTGTGTATGATCTATTCATTGTTACTTCCAACTTTTCTGAAGCCCTGATAAAGTTATGCTTTCAGCATATTCCTCCGTCTCATGCCAACAATGCTTAACTAAGTCTAGGAAATTACACCAAAGAGATCATTCAATACATTTGTCCGCACTCAGTACAATATAATTTTGCATGAGAATTATTCATTATTATGCATTACCAGCACACCTATTTTCTCACTATTTTTATTCATTCTAATTATAAATCAAATAAAATTTATAGATTAAATATAGATAAAATTTTAATTTTGCCAAAATTAAAATACTTTTATGTTAGCAAAAGTATTAAATGCTTGTAATACAATACATATTTAGAAAACAACCAAACATGTGATGCATAGGATGATTTATCAAATGTTTGATTCAAAAAGCATGAATAAACCGCGAATAGTTGTCGCCCTTGCCACCACTCTGCCAGCTATGGCTCTCGGGGCATTCCTCGGCACATTTCTTGCTGTTTGTAGTATCTGTATTCCTCCAACTCACCATGTCCATGTTTTTTAACTCGAGGGTCTTCTCTCGTAGCTTACAGCTCCCTTCGTGATTGTTGATGACCTGAATACCCACAATGAGTTATGGGGCTCCTCTCACAGGGATGGAAAAGGTCGTGTAGTAGAGTCGCGATTAACAGGTGCAAACCTTGCTTTGTTAAACAAGAGTGCCCTTACACACTACTTATCTCATACTAGCACCTTTTCATACATTGATCTCGCTTTATAAATTCCGGCTCTTGTCACCCAATTTGAATGGTCTGTTTAACCCTACCTTTGTGGTGGTAACCACTATCGCAACATTTTAGAAGGAATGTCACATGTTGTAGGTACTGTCTCTTCCTTCGTGGGGTGTGACTGAGAATGCCTGCTGGGACTGTTACAGGGCCTCGCTTCACTTTCCATGGGAGGTTCCTCCTGACATGATAGTGGCAGTGGAGGATTTTACTGCCGTTGTAGTTTCTGTTGGAGAGGCTGCCAACTTTACTTCTAATTACAGTCGCCACTGCCATGCCTCCTGGTAGAATGACCAGTGTCGGTTTGTGATCTACGCCCATGTAAAACACTTTACAGATTTCATTCTCGACCAACAGAGGAGAATATGGGGCTGTTTATACGGGAGAGCACATGCATCTCTTGAACAGACTTTGTATCAACGGTAACAGTTAATACTACCAGCGTAGTTATCTGGGACAATGTTAGGAAGTTATGCGGACATAATTTGTGTTTACAGGTTCCCTTCCTCCACATCAGCGGCGTTATTGTTACTCATGCCTGTGAAATTTCCGACTTATTAGGCCACTTTTCCGTTGCAATTTCGAGTAGTGCACGTCCTACCTCCTTTAAAGCTCTTAAGTTCCACTGTAAGGGAGGTGGCGTTGACTTTGGGGTTTCAGGTGAGAAGCAGTATAATCAGCCCTTTTTCCACCTTGAGTTTGAAAGGCACTGTGTCACTCGAAATAGTCGTCTGTGGGTCTTGACAGTATTCATTTTGCAATGTTGCAACATCTCTCTTTAGAAGGGAAGATGTACCTGCTGAATATTTTTACCACATCTGGGTTTCTGGTATTTTCTCTTCCCTGTTAGTCTTTCCTTAAGCCTATTATAAAACTAGGAAAGGCAAAAGCAAGTGTGTCCATTTACCACCATATATCCCTTACCAGTTATGTCTGCAAGACAATGGAGCATATGGTAAATATATGTCTCATGTACTGTCTCGTTACCTGAGACTTGATTTCTCCTAGTCAGTGTGGTTTATGCCACAACAGTTCTGCTGTATACCATCCTGTTAGCTTTGAGGCTACTATACATGTTTCCTTCTTGCTATGACAGGACCTCCTAGCTGTTTTAATACATACAAAATGATGTGGCGTCATTGCATCTTAATGCTCCTTGATGGGTGATTTTGCGGATGTCTTTCCGGTTTTATTGCTAACTTTATGTCTCATCGCACCTTTCGCATTCGCGATGGGAGTTCCATTTTCCGCGACTTTATTCAGGAGAAGGATGTGCCGCAAAGTAGTATTCTCAGTGTTACCCTAATAGCTGTTACTATCAACAACAGCGTCTCCATTGCTCAACCGTCAGTGCAGTGCGTGCTTCATGTTGATGACGTTGCCATCTTCTGCTATGCTGCTTCTTTTGCCATGGTAAACCAACAGATCCAGCTCGCTGTGCGATGGTTGAGCAGTTGAGCGACTGGCTGCTAATTCCGTTTGTCGACTGCCAAAACACAGGTCGTCAATTTCTGTCGAAAATGTGGCTTATTTCCTCCTTCTGAAGTACATTTGTAATATTATATTTTGCCTGTGTCTCGCAGTGTTAAATTCTCAGGCCTCGTGTTTGACGACAGATTTCCATGGAGTTTAAAATAAAACACTTTAAAACAAGGTGTCTTCTGGATCTCTGCCTTCTGAAGATGTTGAGTGGTCGGAACTGTGGGACATATAGCGATACCCTCATCTGACTGTGTCGTGCTCTCGTCTGCAACAAGCTTGACAACGACTGTGCTCTGTTACTCCTCAAGACGACCTTGTTCTGAAATAATTGTTTAGCGTGTACCATTCTCGTGTGTATAGAGCGACTGGAGAGCTCCTTACGAGTCCAGACGTTAAATTATCTGCAGAGACTGATGAACCTCCGCTTGGCTACAAGCATGAACATCTTATATTGTGAAATAGGGCGAGGGTATGCTCGGACTCTTTATATTTTTATCACGCGGTTTCTCTGAACCTGCCATACGATCAGCTGTACAGAGAAAATCCTAGAGCTACTCTGCTTAAGTGTGTCTGATTTATGCATGTCTGGATGCGGCATGAATTATCGCCTGCCTTGTTGCAACCTGTGCGCCAGGAACATCTTTTGTTGACGCGGCAGGCTGTCATATGTCTCGAACTGGCAGGGTACTCAAAGTCGACTATTCTTCCTTTAGTTTGTCAATGCCTATTTCGTGATCTCGCATGCTTAAAGTTTCCATGTTTTTTACACTTATATGGGTCTCATTCTGGTGCCTCTGCTACTTGCGTTTTTATGAGTGGTGTTGCAGTGTCCGCCCCTTGGATCGAATCATTGCTCCATCCGATTCTTCCTTTGATACAGAAAATACTGGGGCAGGCCAACAGCAAATGCATTTATTTCGTCTTCCTGTGGGATCCAGGTCATGTAGGCATTTCTGGCAACGAGGTGGCTGACAGTTGCGAAATAGGCATGCAGCCAGCCACCTTATGGCCTTTGAATCACTGTACGTGATGTCCTGAATGCTCTGCGGCATGCAACTTGGACATTTTGAGAGATCGGCTGGCCCTCCCTCTAACCACGATTCGGGCCATTTTCGACACACTTGGTCACCTGTTTTATTCTCGTTCAAGGAGGACATGGTGTAGACTCATCTCAAGATCGGATACACCTCTGTTATGCACTCTTGTCTGCTTCGTGGTGAACCTCCTCATACATGTGGTACCTGTGACCTTCCTCTGACTGTTCACCTCATTTTGCTGGAGTGTCCCACATTTCAACAGACCCATCGCGCTTTTAATGTTAGTGGTGACTTGCGCGTCGTGTGCTGTGCGATGAGCGTACGTCTGTGAGTGACATACTCCCATTTTTACGCACGACTGGTCTTTTAAATGTGTTGTTATTTGTTTTTTTCTTAATGTATTCTGTTTTATTTTGTGACCTCATTTTCGTGTATGTGTTCTTTTTCGTGTTGTTTGCACGTTCCACTTACTTTAACGAAAATAAGGTACTCTAATGTTAACAGAAGTATGAAACGCTTATTTAGGAAAAATTACCTAACACGTCATACATTGGGTGATTTATCAAAGGTTAGAATCAAAAAGTGTCAAGAAACCGCGAAGAGATTTTAGTAACGTTTTCTCGCTTTGTTGTGTAATCTTTCTCTCGCTCTATTTTTGTCAACGTAGTAACGGACAGAAACCTGATTGCAAGTTATAACATAAAAACGTGTTACTTCAATTTAATGTGTTTCCTGCGTGATTTCACACATAATTTTTTTTACTTATGTAGAGTATTTCGTTTGGTTTTAGTTTGAGCTACGTGTTATTACCCTTGTTTTACCTCCTGTGGAAGTTTTTAATGTGCTATGTTTTCAACTTTCTATGGCCGCTTATTAACTCGTCACACACCCCGAAATTCCACTCACTTACCCACTCACCGATTGCAACTTGTGTGACTACTAGGGCTGTCCAATATCGTGAACTTTGCTCTCATTATTTGAGTTACTAGCTATTTTTGACACATTTAAACTATGGATAGTGGCAAGATTGTGATATAATTGGAAATATTATTATAATTTAATGATATCCAGTATCGTGAATAAAGGGGTTATTTAAACTATAAATGACACTGATACCACCAATTTGTGAACGCAAACTATTAAAATAGGTGACAATCAATTTATTGTAGATGTCGACATATTTAATAGAAATGTTCATACACCAGTGACACAGATAACACATACACATAGCATTCGTACGTTATACCGATCTTGTTGATGATATAGGTAAAACCGATCATACTGTTACATTATTACATCTATATTTTAAGAAATATTGTACAGATCCGCATTTTATTTTATTATCAATTATTATCTATACATCTAAATATGAGAAAGCCATAGTAACTCTATAGTCAGTCGCCACTTTCAACAGTTCCTGTAAAATATTTCTTTACTAGTTTGATACATTTTTATAAAATAAAATATTTTTGTTTTACGTCGCACATTAAGCACAGAATGACAAAGACAATGGAACTTCCTGATTATAGTACACTCCAAACTATTTTTGGTACCCAAAAAAGTCTGAGTAGTGCCGGGAGTGTTTTGCTCGAACCCATCGCCGGTTCTGTCTCTTCGCCACATGTGCGAGCACTGCCAGTGAAAACCTCTGATTTTACCCAGGTTAGGAACAAAATGAGATTCCTTGTTCTATGGGGGAAAGTTCAGCACGGGTAAAATTTCCAACGCAAGGTGCGTTGGTGTTCCAAAAAGAGGGTTTAAGCTTTTAAGCTGACGGTAAATTGAGAAATTATATTTATTTGTGTATAAAAGTTCGTGTTTTGCTCAAATTGTGATATATTATACTTGTCCCAGTTAAAATTTTAAGTATTAACTTTATTTAGTAACTATTATCCATGCCCCTCAATTGTGTTTACAAGCGCAAACAGTAAAAATACAGATGTGTTTAGCATTGAGCGTTCAAAAGCAAACTTATTTAAATGGAAAAACGTTACAAATTTAAGAGTGAAATAAATATAGCAGTTATCAAAAGGAACTTTGTAATTTTCTCCTTCTCTTAAGGACACTGCGCAGGAAAACCTTAAAATTTATATTTTTAACCATTTTCACTATTTTTTTCTGTCCAGTTGTCAGATTTAGATTAAGTAATTTGTGTAAGCCGACGTTTTAGTTAGAGTATTAAACTACGTATTGACATTGAAATTGTAGGGCCTTCTTAACTTCATAGTTTATTCAGAAAACTTATGTTATAATTTATTTTTATTTGAAAGATGTTCTTATACACGTATGTTACTATATTGCTTAAGAAATAAATGATTACAATAAAATTGATGCGCACACTTAATGAATCAATGAAAATATGTTATAGATAATTCGACATTGCTCGTAGACAATGTTATTAGTGAAAATTTCACACACTAAAAAATAGCAGCTGTCAGAGCTTAAGTTCTCTATTTTAATCAGTGCGTAATAATGACATCCATTTGCAGAATAATTGAAAACTACGTCAAAGATGACAAGTGCGGGAAGACTTTGGAAAGCAAGCGTCAGTATGGCTTCTGTATGCTAAGGTGTTCTGTGACGTGGGCGTCTGGCATCACGTTCTCCGAGCCTGCAGACGTGCACCGCAGACTATAGTCCATTCACGGTTACTCACAACTTTCCTGAAGCCCTGCTAGAGTTCTACTTCCAGGATATTCCTCCGCCTCATGCAAACAAAGCCTAACTAAGTCTATAAAATTGCATTAGAGGGACTATGCGCCGCGTTCGTGCACACCCACTTTAATAATATTCTGCATAACAAATATTTCTTACTATGCGATATTAACACGCCGGTTTTCTCACTCTTTTAAACATATTAATTTGAAATGAAATATTAAGATTTATAGAGAAATTACATATAAAAGTTTACTTTAAAGAAAATAAGGTACTCTAATGTTAACATAAGTATGAAACGCTTATTTAGGAAAAATTACCTAACACGTCATACATTAGGTGATTTATCAAAGGTTAGAATCAAAAAGTGTCAAGAAACCGCTAATAGATTTTAGTAACGTTTTCTCGCTTTGTTGTGTAATCTTTCTCTCGGTCTATTTTTGTCAACGTAGTAACGGACAGAAACCTGATTGCAAGTTATAACATAAAAACGTGTTACTTCAATTTTTTTTTAACTACGTCGCTTTTTTATTTATTTGTTGAAGCAAAGGCAGAGGAAGGAAACAAGAACCCCACCTCCTTGAATAATAAACACGAGGTATGGGCGCGTTATCTGTCCGGCAGAACACCGCCAGCCGCTCATTGCCGGGCGGCGCAAGCTCCCTGGATCCCTTTGAGCCGCGAGAGAGCGCTGGGGGTTTTGATCTCGCCGGGCGCCTCTCGCAACACTCGCCCCAGCTGTCGGAGTTGAGGAACACAGTTTCCTTTTTCAACTGCCGCCGCGCGGTATTCAGTGGCGTGCGGAGAAACTTTTGTGCGCGTGAACTGCAACGGAGGGTCGTTGCATAACAATACACATATACGCGCGCGCGCATGTTTATATAGTTTCATCTATAAAATAAAAAAAAATAACTGTGCAGATAAAAACATAACATAATACAAGACACTAAAAAAAGTAATAGCTTAGGGGCGCAATAACCGTCATATAAAATGCAAAAATTAATTTTTCGTTTGCTCATGCATACTATCTAAACAAGAAAATACACATATAACACTTCTACAAGTACTAAAACTATTGATATGCAAAATTATCAATTTCTTATAGGCTACACATGAATCAAGCACGACACAAAACATGGATATTGTATTTAATGAATAGTTCATCTAACTGCAAATCAACAACACTTTCTTATAGGTAAGTTCAATCCTTTCTCTTTCTCTGAAAACTCATCTATTACACAGTCCTAAAAGTTGNACAACACTTTCTTATAGGTAAGTTCAATCCTTTCTCTTTCTCTGAAAACTCATCTATTACACAGTCCTAAAAGTTGTGTTCACTCTGCATGTCACACAGCAGATTTTTTTTAATGGACAACAACGACAATTTTTAAATTATTTCATGTTGTTGTGTGCTGCGGCTGTACGTATTTATTCTCTTCTGTGCTGAAAAACTTTTTTCTGTGGAGGCGCTAGTGCCGGGAATAGTAAGTGTCAGTTAACTACTGCTAAATAAGCTATATCTAAGCTGTCAGAAAGGATGAAAAATAAAACCTCGCTTACATGTTTGCCTGAAAATTCTCGGGATATGTAAACAGCAGCAAGTCGTGCTCACAGTGCAACAACATCAAAAAAATTACCATACAGATTTAAGACAAACTGCAAACTAGTTTCGGGAAAACATTCTTGGTGTTTTTTTTTTTAAGTTGCTTGGGTCTCTAGAAACTGCAGAGGTTCTAAACTGGAAAATCTGCCGCCCATTTGCTGAGTAACTGTGTCAATAATATCATAATACAGACGCCTACAATATGTTTTAAGATCGCGACCATCACTGTACTTAAATCGTTTCCTGTTCAACTCTCGCGCTTCAGCTTCTGGTTCGGCATTTGTTCGCTCCCAAAAAGTTTCAAAACAGTTTCGTTTTGTCTGTAGTAGGTTATAGAACTCCTTTACTTTCGTAGTGTAGTGCCCAATGTCTGTAGCTTAGTTTGATAAATACTGTACAAAACATATGTATGAGAGAAAATGTCGGCAAAACCCTTTAAAAGAAAATCTAAATTGAAGTCGTTCAATGAAGCTAGAAAACCTGTGACACTTATGACAGATTCCTGGTCCCAGTTTTCTTCAGGCTCATTGATTTTCCCCAACAGGCAAATAAGATCGTCTCGGTATTCATGTACTGAGCCAACTAAACGCAACTTAAAATTCCATCGCTTAGCTGAAACTCGTGGCAATCTCTTATTTACCACATCATCAAGGGCCTTTGTTCGTTTTGTGGATTTCTTAAAAAATGACGCCAATCCACTCAATGTACTGAAAAAAATTCTGCATTCTTTTATTTAGCATGAAGATTGTAACAACACCAAATTTAACCTGTGAGCCATGCAATGAATAAAAATTGCCTGGGGACACTTTTGTCTCACTTTCGCTTGTAGGCCATTCAAATGACCAGCCATAACAGCAGCACCATCATAGCTTTGAGCTAACAGTTTTTTCTCGCAGCTGTAATCAGCAACTAATTTGCCGACATCATTGTAAATGGCCTCAGCAGAGCGATTTGCAGACACATAAAAAAAACCTATAAACCTTTCTCGAACTTTACCATTCTCCCCAGTGTACCGAAATATGCAAGAAAGTTGGGCGTGATTGATTATATCTGTTGTTTCATCAATACTAATGTAAAAAATAAATGTAGTTTTTTCAATTTCATTTCTTACGTGTTCGCTGACAACAATGGATACACTATAAATAAAATTACTTTGTATTAGATTTGACAGTCCCGTAAAAACTGAGGAAGATACACGATGATGTTTCAAAGTTAAATCATACTGAATGATGAGGATTATTAGTTCAAGATAATTCTCTTTGTTTCTTGAATCATGTTCTTCGTAGTGATCTCTGAAAGGAAGTTCCTGCTATGCTAGATATCAAACAACATCTACAAAAGTTTCAAGATTTCTCTGTTCTTTTTAAAATGTTCGCTGTGTTGTTGATGAGGTTTTTTTTTCATCTAGCAAATTGTCAATCCAAATTTTTCCAAAGGTTTTCTCACAAACGATTGGTTGAAAATGAGTCTGGGACAAACAATGCTTCTTTAAAGCGTTGTGCAAATTGCCCATATCATTGTAACCAGTTTTGTTCCACACATTTTTTTCTTTGGAAAAAAATCGTACATGGCCAACAAAATAGTTTGCAAAGTAATGGACAGCCCGTCAACCACTCATTTTGCGAATACGATTTACTATTAAAATGTCTAACAAAATATTATCCTGCAGTGTTTATGTCTAGAGCTGGAGTCGGTCTCCCCGCCACCAAAATTTATTTTTTATTTTCAAAAGGAAAAGAAGTAAAATAAGTCTTCAAAACAGTACAAATAGCGCAGTGACCGTGCGCTTGGCTGATGCCGGGTTGAGGGTCCCGTTCCATCCTGGACAGCATAATCTGCGGAACTCAGAGCTTATCTTACAGAGAGATGGCAGTCTAACACTAGGCGTTGCAGAGCTGTCACACATCCAAAACGGAATAAAATGTACATAAAACTGACACGATCTTTATTTTAGACGCGTGTAGCACAAATAAAACCCTTCCTTGTATGGACAAAATGTGTTATTTTTATTTTTTATCACTCGCAACAATCCCCGTACGTAAGCAAACCACCGGCGCAGGGTCAGCTGCTGTGCCTTCAGCGGGCATTGGCCGATCATTTCCGAAGTAGTCTCACGAAGGGAAACGAAAACATCGTGGAACAAAACCCGAAACCCTGGCCNGAAAACATCGTGGAACAAAACCCGAAACCCTGGCCGCCGCGCAGTACAGCGAAGTGCGCGTGTGAGAGAGAGATATATTTGTGGCGCAGAGTTCTTTCGCGGCTCGTGGAAGCGATAATTCACGAGCGAAGAAATTTAGATATGGATAAATATGGATTCTCGTGACTGGTAAGTAATATATTACAGTAATAGCACAGGGTAAACAGTGCTTACGTAGCGTCTATTGAATACACACCACTGGGTGCCGCTCCNACAACACTTTCTTATAGGTAAGTTCAATCCTTTCTCTTTCTCTGAAAACTCATCTATTACACAGTCCTAAAAGTTTTGTTCACTCTGCATGTCACACATCAGATTTTTTTTAATGAACAACAACGACAATTTTTAAATTATTTCATGTTGTTGTGTGCTGCGGCTGTACGTATTTATTCTCTTCTGTGCTGAAAAACTTTTTTCTGTGGAGGCGCTAGTGCCGGGAATAGTAAGTGTCAGTTAACTACTGCTAAATAAGCTATATCTAAGCTGTCAGAAAGGATGAAAAATAAAACCTCGCTTACATGTTTGCCTGAAAATTCCTGGGATATATAAACAGCAACAAGTCGTGCTCACAGTGCAACAACATCAAAAAAATTACCATACAGATTTAACACAAACTGAAAACTACAAACTGCAAACTAGTTTCGGGAAAACATTCTTGTTGTTTTGTTTGTTTTTTTTAGTTGCTTGGGTCTCTAGAAACTGCAGAGGTTCTAAACTGGAAAATCTGCCGTCCATTTGCTGAGTAACTGTGTCAATAATATCACAATACAGACGCCTACAAAATGTTTTAAGATCGCGACCATCACTGTACTTAAATCGTTTCCTGTTCAACTCTCGCGCTTCAGCTTCTGGTTCGGCATTTGTTCGCTCCCAAAAAGTTTCAAAACAGTTTCGTTTTGTCTGTAGTAGGTTATAGAACTGCTTTACTTTCGTAGTGCAGTGCCCAATGTCTATAGCTTACTTTGAATAATACTGTACAAAACATCTGTATAAGGGGAAATGTCGGCAAAACCCTTCAAAAGAAAATCGAAATTGAAGTCGTTCAATGAAGCTAGAAAACCTTTGGCACTTATGACAGATTCCTGGTCCCAGTTTTCTTCAGGCTCATTGATTTTCCCCAACAGGCAAATACGATCGTCTCGGTATTCATGTACTGAGCCAACTAAACGCGATTTAAAATTCCAGCGCTTAGCTGAAACTCGTGGCAATCTCTTATTTACCACATCATCAAGGGCCTTTGTTCGTTTTGTGGATTTCTTTAAAAAAAATGACGCCAATCCACTCAATGTACTGAAAAAAATTCTGCATTCTTTTATTTAGCATGAAGATTGTAACAACATCAAATTTAACCTGTGAGCCATGCAATGAATAACAATTGCCTGGGGACATAATTTTGTCTCACTTTCGCTTTTAAGCCATTCAAATTACCAGTCATAACAGCAGCACCATCATAGCTTTGAGCTAACAGTTTTTTCTCGCAGCTGTAATCAGCCACTAATTTGCCGACAACGTTGTAAATGGCCTCAGCAGAGCGATTTGCAGACACATAAAAAAAAACCTATATACCTTTCTCGAACTTTACCATTCTCCCCAGTGTACCGAAATATGCAAGAAAGTTGGACGTGATTGATTATATCTGTTGTTTCATCAAGACTAATATAAAAAAATAAATGCAGCTTTTTCAATTTCATTTCTTACGTGTTCGCTGACAACAATGGATACACTATAAATAAAATTACTTTGTATTAGATTTGACAGTCCCGTAAAAACTGAGGAAGATACAGGATGATGTTTCAAAGTTAAATCATACTGAATGATGAGGATTATTAGTTCAAGATAATTATCTTTGTTTCTTAAATCATTTTCTTCGTAGTGATCTCTGAAAGGAAGTTCCTGCTTTGCTAGATATCAAACAACATCTACAAAAGTTTCAAGATTTCTCTGTTCTTTTTAACATGTTCGCTGTGTTGTTGATGAGGGTTTTTTTTTTCATCTAGCAAATTGTCAATCCTAATTTTGCCAAATGTTTTCTCACAAACGATTGTTTGGAAATGAGTCTGCAACAAACAATGCTTCTTTAAAGCTTCGTGCAAATTGTCCATATCACTGTAACCAGTTTTGTTCCACACATTTTTTTTTTTGGCAAAAAACCATACATGGCGAACAAAATAGTTTACAAAGTAATGGACTGCCCGTCAACCACTCATTTTGCGAATACAATTTACTATTTAAATGTGTTACAAAAGATTATCCTGCAGTGTTTATGTCTAGAGCTGAAGTCGGTCTCCCCACCGCCAAAATTCCTTTTTTCTTTTCAAAAGGAAAATAAGTAAAATAAGTCTTTAAAACAGTACCAATAGCGCAGTGACTGTGCGCTTGGCTGGTGCCGGGTTGAGGGTCCCGTTCCATCCCGGACAGCATAATCTGTTGAACTCACAGCTTACCTTACAGGGAGATGGCAGTCTAACATTAGGCGTTGCAGCGGTGTCACACATCCAAAACGGAATAAAATGTACATAAAACTGACACGATCTTTATTTCAGACGCGTGTAGCACAAAGAAAACCCTTCCTTGTATGGACAAAATGTGTTATTTTTATTTTTTATCACTCGCAACAACCCCCGTACGTAAACAAACCGCCGGCGCAGGGTCAGCTGCTGTGCCTTCAGCGGGCATTGGCCGATCATTTCCGAAGTAGTCTCACGAAGGGAAACGAAAACATAGTGGAACAAAACCCGAAACCCTGGCCGCCGCGCAGTA